>PITA01005958.1:0-64606 GCA_004023965.1 Spilogale gracilis
AGAAGATGTGGTACATATATACAATGGAATACTATGCCTCCATCAGAGAGGATGAATATCCAACTTTTGTAGCAACATGGACTGGACTGGAAGAGATTATGCTGAGTGAAATAAGCCAAGTAGAGAAAGTCAAGTATCACATGGTTTCACTTACTTGCGGTGCATGAGGGGTAACCTGGAGGACAGTGGGAGAAGGAAACTAAATGGGAAGTAGGGTAATCCAGGGAGAGAAACAAAAAAACAGAGACTTTGGACACAGAAACAAACTGAGGGACTTGGAGGGATGGGGGTGGAGGGATGGGAGAGCCTGGTGGTGGGTACTGGGGGCACCTAAAGCATGGAGCACTGGATGTGGGGAACGGGGAATGAATCTTGGAACACTGGAAAAAAAATTTAAGTAACAATAAAATATATATATAAAATATATATATTATATATAATATACATATTATATGTATATTTATATTTATAAATATACATATACATATATATATATATAATAAAACAGGGGCACCTGGGTGGCTGAGTTGGTTAAGTGTCTGCCTTTGGCTCAGGGCATGATCCCAGGATGCTGGGATCAAACTCCAATCAGGCTCTAGGCTTGCAGGGCATCTACTTCTCCCTCTCCTTTTGCCCCTCTCCCACTTGTGCTCTCTCTCTTGCTCACTCTGTCTCTTAAATAAAACTTTAAAAAACAGTACAAACATTCATATGATGGAAAAAATTGAATTGCGTTATATTAAAATTACAAACTTCTGTTCATCAAAACACGATGAAGAGAGTTAAAGCACAACTCATAGAAAGAACATATGAAATATATATATCCAACAAAAGACTTTTTTAATTTTAAGATTTTTTTTATTGATTTATTAGAGAAAGAGCACAAGAGAGTGGGGGGAGGGGAAAAGGGAGAGGGATGAGAGCAAGGAGCCTGACAACAGACTCAATCCAAGAACCCCGAGATTATGACCTGAGCCAAAAGCAGACACTTAACTGACTGTGGCACTCATGTACCCCAACAAAAGACCTCTATCTATAATATATAAAGAACTCCTAGGAATCAACAAGAAAAAAAGATGGCAATCTGTTAGAAATAGGGAACAGACCTGAACAGACACCTTATAAAAGAGAATACCTAAATGAAAAATAAACATTTGAAAAGGTACTCAGCTTCCATGAGTGAAATGCAAATCAAAACTACACACAAATCAAAATATACCAGAAAGGCTAAAATTAAAAAGACCGAAAATATCAAATGTTGTATGAGATGTGGAGCAACTAGAACTCTCACACTGTTGGTTGTGAGCCATCCTGGTTTTATTTGCTAATGCTGACTATAAGCATGCATGCTCCAGCAGTTTTATTCCAAGTTATATATCCAACAAAAATATGTACATATGTTCACCAAATGACATGCACAAAAGAATGTTCCCAGTAACACTATTCATAATAGCTAAATACTGAAAAAAACTCAAATGTGCCCCAACAGAAGAATGGGTATAAAAATCATGGTTTATTTATACAATACAATTCAAAACTTGCAATGAGAATGAAATATTTACTACAACTTCACGAAATATGGATGAATCTTCCAAACATAATGATGAGTTAAAGAAGGTAAACACAGAGAGTCCTTACTGACCGTATGATTTCATTTATATAAAACACACACACACACAAAAACCCCAGGCAAAACAAATCCTTATGTTAGCAGTGAGAAGAGTGGCTAGTTTCTCTTGGGAGGAGGTAGTGTGACTGGAGGGGGACACAACAGAGAAATGTCCTGTTTTTTGATATGGGTGCTGGTTACATGTGTTTGCCCAACTTGTGAGTTTTCACCAATTGTATATTGACACACACTTTTCTCAGTGTATGTTAGAGTTCAATAACTTGTACAACAAAACAAAAATACTGTCCAAACTTTTATAAGATTGTGGCTCAGAATGAAACTACAGTTATTCTCTCTAATGGGTATGTTCTTAAAACTGGTAGAGTTAATCAAATTTGGGTTATTTATTTTACATGCTAAAGTGGAAACAGCCATCTAAAGTAAGGCTGAGGTCAGTCTTTTCAGTAAAATGAATCATGATTATTGATGGCATTTCAGAATGCAAATGTTCTCAGAGTGAGCCTTTTCTCAAATCCCTTTTCATATTTTGATTCTCCAGTCAATAGGTGCAATATCAAGTTAAATTCTCTTCATTTGGGAGCCTAATCATTTTAAGAACTCTTGAAGATTTCTCAATCATGACTCCACTTCTCAATATTTATTTCTAACTGCATTGGTCCAAGGTGACCAGAAATGTTATTTTCAACTTCATAAGTTATAAGAGCAGTTGGAGGCAGTAATTTAAATGTAGGCTATATAAATATTTTCATGTCAAAGATATCAGAAATGTGAGAGAATTAACATGAAATTCAATAATTTAGGAGAAAAACAGCATTTCTAATACTGAATTTTTCAGAATTGTATAAATTATTACTACTCTACTGTGATAGCAAAGTATTTTATTTTTCACACATAGACAAAGAGGTTATAGTATAATAAATCCTCACGCACTCATCACACAGTTTCAAAATTTGTCAGCATAAGGTCCATCCTGTTTCATTTATACTTTAGCCACTGCCTCTTTTCCCTTACTAGATGATTTTAAAGCAAATTCCAGACATCATATTTTCTCTCTAAAGGCTTCAGCAGAGATATACACACATATTTTTTAAAGGCTTAGAAAAACTCTGTGATATCATTATCATATCTAAAATAAATTGACAAAAATAACTTAATATCATCAAATAGTCAATACTATAATTTTCTTATTGTGGTTATTTTTTTCCAGTTAGTTTTTTTGATTCAGGATCCACTCAGGGCCTATATACTGCATTGGATTACTGTATCTCTTAAATGTCTTCATCAGTAGGGTCCCCACTCCATTTATCTTTTTCCTCTGCCATTATTTGTTGAAGAAACAGCCTGTGACACCACAGTTTAACAGGTTGACTTTGGTATTATAATTCGGTTTGGATTCACATTTACTCTTATTCAAATGTAGTTTCTTTGTAGAAGTGAGAAACCAATATTTCTATTAAATTCTATGTCCCACCAGAAGTCCACTATGAAATGGGATTTTATTGCTGTCCCATTAGTAAGTGGCTCTATCAGCAAATATTTATCAAGTGCTTACTATCTGTTAGACATTGTGCTAAGCACATTACAAGCATCATTTCACTTAATCTTCACAGGCCTTCAGAGGTAGGTATCATTCCCAGTTTACAGGCAAGAAGACAGAGGCACAGAGAGTTAAATCATTTTCTGTGTTTCTATCAAAACTGGGAGAAATGGGATTGCATTCAATTTGTTTAACATCAGATCCGTGCTCTTACCAACAGCCCTGTTCTGAGCCTAAGCTTTTAGAAAATATCTCTCATATTAAGAGGTGTTCATATCTAGACCTGCCTTCCATATTTTTCTGGTTGTTTCTCTGTACTTTTATTCTTCATTGTGTGGCTTGCGGGCCAGCAGGACAGATCTTCTGTATCAGAATCATTGTGGGTGGGGCCCAGAGAACCTGCACCAAATTTTCCAGGTGATTCTTAGGCCAGCCAGAGTTTGAGAGCCACTGCTTTATACTATACCGGGTTGGTGGACAGGATGGCTCTACTTAATTCTTCTCATTACCACTCTGGCACAGCTTAGGGAGACATAAAGAGAGTTGCAATTCTGGATGACGTCTTTGGATTTTATGACCAGGGAAAGTAATAAATATAAATGCTTCTTTCACTTTCTGAAAGCTTTTCCCTACTTTGTTTCCTCTACCATTTTTCCATATATTTTCCCATTGTCTTCCTTTTTCCACCCCTCCTCCCTTGAACTCTGTGCAGCAGTTGTGTTGGTTTAGAACTTCTGAGTTCTTAGAAATACACACCCAGGGGGATGGATGTACCATGAGAAGCCCCTTCCTCTATATGTTTTATCTGAAGTTGGCCCAGCAATTATTTTTTCACCTCCAATGCTCAGCCCAAATAGAATTTCCTGGGCGACCCTTCCTTGACAGCCTCCTTTTCTTAGACAAAATACAGTCTCATTTCCTTTTTCCTGGCAGCTGCCGTGCACACCTTCACCAATACTCCTCACAGGGGACTGCGCCAGATGTTTGTTTTGTTTATTTGAGATAAAGAGTGAGAGCACGAGCAGGAGAGAGAGGGAGAGAGAGAAGCAGGCTCCCCACGCTGAGCAGGGAGACCAACGTGGTGCTCAATCCCAGGACCTGAGCCGAAGGCAGCCACTCAACCGACTGAGCCACTCGGGTGTCCCTGTACCAGATATGTAAGTGCCTGACCCTCCCCTGACAGGTGCCTTTTGTACCTTTTTCCTCTATGCTTTGTTCATCTGTCTAGCACACAGCAAGTCCAATGATTTCTCAATGGAGGAAATGAATGCGGTGAGTCTGGGCTTCAGCATTCATGTAACGGGCTTACTCTCCATGATACAGGGGTAGGGATGTGTATGTACCAGCAGAGGCACACGCACTGGTACAGAGAGAGAAATAAGCCCATTTGAACATCGCAGCAGCCAACTGTCCAAATGCAGGTGAAGAAGTGGGAGTCAGGGGTGAGCATTTCCTGCCAGTCAAGGCATTGTTAACCTTAAAAATACAACTACCAGTAAAACCAGCAGAAGATGGGTTTATGTGGAAGTAACGGAGAATTGCAACCCACACAAGCAAGCTTCTACAAAACCGTAGGCAAGTCCAGCAAACAAAACAGAGCAAGGTTACTTTATGAAGGAGGAGGAAGTCAGAAGGGCTTGTTTTTGAATAAAAGTCCTTTGGAAAGTAGCCGGAGGAGTTCGGGTTGATGAAGGTTGGTCACTGGCTGCATTGCAGGGATGGAACATTTCTTGTAGGGGATGGAATGTACATCTTTCCCTATTGGGACCTGTAATTGATGATTCTTCTCTGTTGTGATTCTTCTGTTAGAGGTCTGTAATTGACAATTCCTGTAATTGACATTGAGTGATAAGACTCCCCCTCCCAGCCTCCCCTTCTAGCACCCTGAGCCCACTTTAGTCAGGTTTCTCTTTATTACTTTTCACAGCATAAAGTGTTACAACCACTTTGGAAATACTTGATAGAAATTCTACCAGCAGAGGGGCACATGGGTGACTCAGTCAGTTAAGTGGCTGTTTTGGGCTCAGATCATGATCTCAGATCCTGGGATCTAGTCCCATGTTGTGTTGGGCTCCACCCCCCCCCATGTGTGTTTGCATTCTCTTTCTCAAATGCATAAATAAATAAATGGAATCTTAAAAAAAAAAATTCTACCAGCAGAGTTATTCTGCCCATTCCCTCCTGCGTCTGTTTCGTTTCTGAGTGATAAGTTTCACCCTATGGGGATTTGGGGCAGGGGACAGAGACCTGAGGAGTTCAAGATTTGAGCGTAAGATTTCTTATTCTTTTTCTTTAAATGAATACTAACACAGAGAGGATGTGTTGGTTGTTTTGTTTTGTTTTGTAAGAGAGAGAGAGGGAGGGAGAGAGAGAGCTGGGAGAGAATCCCAAGTAGGCTCCCACTCCCAGCATGGAGCTAAATGCAGGGCTCAAAATCGAGAATTGGACACTTAACAGGCTGAACCACTCAGGCACCCCAAGCACAATATTGTTTTTAACTTAACAACTTATGCAGAACTCCTAGCCTTGGGAAGCTTTACTTTAGCAAATGAATTCCTTATTGCCTTGAATCAACTTCTAAAAAATATTGTTCATTATTATTATTATTATATTAAAGTAATATACGCTCACATGAATTATTTTTAAAAAACAGAAAATTTGATAGGGCCATCCATAATTCCATTACCCAGAGAAAATCATAATTAATATTTCTTATGTAATTTTTCCTTGGCAATTAAGAAGAAAATAATATAGAATGATTTAATTGAAGTATTACCTAAAATTTTCAATCTTTTACATATTTTTAAAATGTATGAAATGTGGGGTGCCTGAGTGGCTCAGTCGGTTAAGTGTCTGCTTTCCACTCAGGTCATGGTCCCAGGATCCTGAGATCAAGCCCTGCATCAGGCTCCCTGCTTAGTAGAGAGCCTGCTTCTCCTTCTACCTCTGTTGCTCCCCCTGCTTGTACTCTTTCTCCTTGCCAAATACATAAATAGGACTTCTAAGATTTTTGATAATAGGAGAGTATGTATAATTCAACAAAATGAAAGCTGCTTGCTCTGTGCTTTATTTGAAGTCAGAGAGTAGTCTCATTCATTTCATAATGTGAAAGTCAATATATTTTCACTGAAAATATTGGCAAGTGACCATTTGAGCTAAATGTTTTCCTCTAAAAAGTGTATTTTTCTGGGGATGCCTGGGTGGTTCGGTCAATTAAGCGTCTGACTCTCAATCTTGGCTCAGGTCTTGGTTTTGTGGTTGTGAATTCAGGCCTGTGTTGGGTTCTGTGCTGGGCATGGAGCTTCTTAAAAAAGAAAAACAAAGAGAAAAAAAGTGTATTTTACTAGAAGTAAATAATCTGTTCTTATCTATAAAATGGCATGTCAAAATCATCATAGTTATATTCATTTTTTAATTAATTGTCCATTTTAAATAAAATGTCCATATGGACATTAAATATCCATAAACATTATGCAATTTGGCAGGCAAGTCAGACAGTCCTAGGTCCATCAAATGTTTTGTAGATTAATACTGATAGCTGTGTTCTTCATCAGTCAGTCTAGTGAACTATATCCTGAATTCAGAGCTATACAATGACTGTTCAACATACCTTCAGGCAAATTTATTTTTGTAGCAGCTAGTATATATAAAAGACAAAGGCAGTAGTTTCCACTTCACTGAAAATAAAAGCAATATTTATCTAAAGAGTAGTATTCATTACACTTTATGTTATTCTATTTAGATGGCAAGCTATTATTAACAGGAAGCAAAATGCTATTCACAGCACATGTTCCAGGGTCGTCATTAACTGTGCAAGACTAGGGCTTTTGTAGCCTTTCAGACATATGTTCCAATTTGGCTTAGTTATCCCTGCTATTTTTCCAAGCTTGCTTGATATATTTTAGGATATAGATCTCAAACAGGGAAACCAAAAATGTCTTTCTTATTTGGAATTGCCAGGTCCACATTATATCTTTAGTTTTTGGGAGAATCCATTTAAAGAGTAAAACTTAATGTTTTGAAATTTTATAATAAGGACAGTAGAGCCTACACATTAAATTATTTTATATAGGACTCATTTTCAATATAAATTAAAGCATTTAGGGACATTACCATAGGACATATTTCTTGGTTCTGTATCTCGAAAGGTATGTTTCATATTGACTAGGAAATGTCAAAAGAAACTAAAGAAACTAAAAGAAGTTCTAAGTATCCCTCTTACTACTCAAACTGTACTTGTAGTCCTAGCCAATGCAGTGAGGTCAGAAAGAAGGAACAAAACTTATTATTTGCTGATACGAGAACTGTTTAGCTCCAAAGGCCAAGGGATTCTGACTTACTAACTCTAATAACTGACTTTTTAGAACTAGTAAGGGAGTTTAGTAAGGAAATTGACTAAATGTTCAACATACAAAAACCAATGTCCTTTCTATAGGTCAGTCATAATCAGTTGAGAAATGTGACATAAAGATTCTGTTCACGGCAACAGAAAAACTTATAAAATACCTAGGAATAGGGGCACCTGGACGGTTTAGTCAGTTAAACATCTGCCTTCTGCTCCGTTCCTAATCCCCTGGTCCTGGGATCTAGCTGGGGCAAGGTTCCCTGCTCAGCGGGGAGTCTGCTTCTCCCTCTCCCTCTGCCCCTCCCCCCCATTCATGCTCTCTTTCTCTCAAACAAAATTTTAAAAGAAAATCTTTTTAAAAAGGAATAAATTCCACAATAGAAACATGCAAGGCACATAATGAAACACATTATAGAAGTTTTTAAAAAGTAAATTCTTTTTTTTTTTTTAAAGATTTATTTATTGATTTACTTGACACAGAGAGAGAGATCACAAGTAGGCAGAGAGGCTGGAGGAAACAGGCTCCCTGCTGAGCAGAGAGCCGGATGCGGCCTCGATCCCATGACCCTGAGATCATGACCTGAGCCGAAGGCAGCGGCTTTAACCCACTGAGCCACCCAGGCGCCCTAAAAAAGTAAATTCTAAGTAGAGAGACATGTATATCATATTTCAGGTTGAGCTGCCTAAATATTACATAGATGTCAATTATGTATAAATAATGAAATCCCAACTAAAGGCCCAAGGGATTTGCATGGAACTTATCAAGCTGATTTTAAAATTCATCTGAATTCCAGAACCTCAAAGAGTGTCTGTCACATAAGGGTGTAATAAATGTGTGGTGAAAGTGGTGCCTGGATGTCTCAGTTGGTTGAGCATCCAGCTCTTGATTTCAGTTGAGGTCATGATCTCAGGATGGGATCAAACTCCAGGTCAGGCTCTGTGCTCAGTGGGGAGTTGCTTCTCTCCTTCTCTCTCTGTCCCTCCCTGTGCTCACTCTCTCTCTCGCTCTCTCAAATAAATAAATCTTAAAAAATGAATAAATAAGTGTGTGGTGATTAAATAATGAGTGAATGAACAGCTCTAATAACTACCTATATGCAAATGACTCATATATTTATATGTCTACCCTAAAGTTATTCTCTGAGCTCCTGACCTGTATATCTAACTGCTTCCTTACTCTTTTCACCTGGTTAGCAAAAAACCAATTTAAACTTATTATGTTCAAAACATAATGTACTACCCCTCTTGCAAATCCCATCCTCTACCAGTCATCAAGATAGATAAACTAAAAGCAGGGAGTTATCTCTAACCAACTGTCCATTTGTGATTCTCTAAATCATCACAAATCCTGCTGAGTTTATCTGCTGAATTTTTCTTGAGTCCATCTGTGTCTCTCATCTATAGTGCCACCACCATCTGGCATAATTTCTTCCCCATGCTGGTGAATAACTTCCTAACTAGTTTCTTCTCCTCAAACTCAGTACTTCTTCCTCTGCTGCCCTCCTACCTCAAAACAATGTCATGATTTTCATTGCTTTTAGGATCAACTCTAAGCTCTTCACCATGGCTTACAAAGTTTGGCCTGGCCTGGTCTTCCATGGCATCTGCTCTCTTCTAAGCTTTGGCCACAGTGACCTTTCAATTTTTGAAATATGTGATGTTCCTTCCTGCCACAGGGCCTTTGTATATGCTATTTTTTTTCTGCCTGGAATCATCTCATTTCTTCCTTATCCTAATTAATTTTACTTCTTAAGATCTCATTGCAGTCATCTTTTTCTTGGGTAAGATCCTCCTGATTCCCATTATACTCTTATATCACTTTGCTATATAGACCAAATTAAATTTACCTTTCTGTAGAAGATTTCCAGACTTCAAGCTCAATCAGAACAGGGACAATGTCTTTTTGTATTTGCTATGATGTCCCTAGCTATGGTGCTAAGTCATGAATAAATGAATGGAAGAATGAGGCTAGATAGACAAATATGGGCACAATGGTTTGACATGGTCAGCAATCAATAGCTCTTCATTAAATGAATGAGGAGAAACTTAATCTGATTCTAAGTAAGTAAGATTCATGGGTCAGAAAACCAATACCAAATGCTTTATATTTAATTTCCCATTTCAAAATTATTTCCACAGAAGAGTCCCAATATTTACATCAATGCCTTACAATGAAAATAAACCAGAAAGGATTCAAATATGAGAAGCGAGTTTCATCCGTGCAGATAATCAAGATTTAATTTATGATAAATATGATGAAGCTATTTCTTACAATTTTTAATAAAAAGCAAAAAAGAATTTTAAACAATAACTTGAGTTCATCTGTGTTGTAAAGACTTTGGTTTCATATGCCATAAATATAAAGATAAATTTCCATCATATATCATCATGTAAGAATAGCCTAATTTAATAAGATGTTCATGCATAATAAATTCCTAAGTAAAATAAATAAGAATGGCCAATAGTTTATTTTGAAAAACTGATAGAGAAATTTTTGTTTTAGTTTTAAAATGTCCTTTAATGTTGATGAGTAACTTGAGAATTTTCAAGTTGTTTATATAATCGGAAAATAGATTCATACTTATTTCACATATATTTATTCATTTCTTGTAGCCCAAAAACAGTTTTTAATAAGAGTAAAGAGATGCAAAATAGCTGTTTTGATAATACTTTAAGCACTATTGAGAGATCAAATGTTAGTAATTAGTTGACACAAATTAAATGCATTTTTCTTAATTTCAGGGAATATTTAATTACTTTGCAATGAAATCACCACTCCATACTCATAGATATGTCTGATACACTGATAGAAAGTAAAATGTAGTACATTTCTCTATGTTTCTAGTGAACCAAGACTGTCAGGGGGGTTTAATCCCTGTAATAATGTGTATACCCATTGTGTAGTCCCTGACATAACCCAAGAGAATCATAAGATTATACCCAGTTAAGTTACTAAGCCTATATGAAGACTTCAAAATTAAGAAAATGATTAAATATCTTTGTAACCACTCCACCCAATTTTATAAATCTGTAATTTTGCCTTACCTCAATTAAAATTTTAAAACATTCTTTTATTAATGGGTTTTGACAAATGTATAATGACATGTATCCACTAGTGCAATATCCCACCAAGTAGTTTCACTGTTCTAAAATCCATTGTGCTTTGCCTATTTATCCCCCGAATCTCTAGCAGCTATTCATTTAAGTTTTGTCTGTATCTGTTCATGGCTTGAAAGCTCATTTCTTTTTAACACTGCATGATATTCCCTGTCCTTCATCTACTGAAGGACGTCTTGGACCCCTCCAAGATTTTTCCCCTTCTTAAGTGAGGCAGGACAGCTGGAGGGGGCTAGGGGTGTGTATTTTCCTTTCTCCCTGGAAGGGATAGGGGGCTCTGGAGTTTTTCTCTTCACTCTGGTAGGTTTGGTTCTGATAAAATCCCAGCAGTTTTGATAAAATCGACTGAAAATTAATAAATGAAATCTTGTTTAGGATGGAGTCAGGAGGTCAGCAGGGGGAGCTCTCCCAGCCTCCTACAGTTGGTCAATTGCAGATCCAGCAGGAAGAGATGTACCTTCCAAGTCAATTCTACTTCAGTGGCTCTTTTACTATCCCAGGAAGAGGAAGAAAGGTTCCTTTCCTCCCCTGGCAACAGCCCAGCCAAGGAGAGTTGTCACAACTCAGCCAATGAAAAGCCATTATACTTCAAACTCTGGTTTACTCCAATGGCCTTTTGTTTATAACAGTCTTTGCAATCCCCCCCCCCCTTCTTGTGTAAAAGACTATTCCTTTGCATTGTTCTGCTGCCTTGCCTGTGATTTTGCCTGGTTCTGGTGTGTAGCTTGCGTGTCCCAGAGGAATACAATTCACCACTATTTCTAGGTAAGCCTATTTGCTAGTAAAATAACTGGCAGTTTTACTTTTAAGGTTAACAGGTATTGGTAAAACAATTTCTCTTGAGGGCAGGCCTTGTTAAGAAGAATCGTTTCCACATGGTTCATTTTCTCCTCTGCCTGTTGAAAACACAAGGGGATTTTTCTTTGATATTCAATATAAATACCGAGTAGAGCTCTGGAATGGGGTGAAGGTCAAAACTCGCAGAAGTGGGGTGCCTGGGTGGCTCGGTTGGTTGGACGACTGCCTTCGGCTCAGGTCATGATCCTGGAGGCCGAGGATCGAGTCCCACATCGGGCTCCCTGCTCAGCAGGAAGCCTGCTTCTCCCTCTCTCACTCCCCCTGCTTGTGTTTCCTCTCTGGCTGTGTTTCTCTCTGTTAAATAAATAAAATCTTTTAAAAATAATAAAAAATAAATAAAAATAAAAGATGAAGAAACTAAAAAAAACAAACAAACTTGCAGAAGTATGATTTCCGCAATTACTCGTCCCTCTGGAGTCTTTAAATCTCAGACTTGTCGTTACTGAGTGGGCAGCAGTTCATTAATTACACTTCCAGTTCTCCGTCCTTGGCATTCATTCCCACAGTGGTTTCTGATTCTGGGTTTCTCCTCTGATAAACTGTGATTCTCTCTATCTGCCCTTTGTCTCCAGTTTTGGGGGCAACTGTTTGCCCTGTGACCTCACTTCTCTGATGGACTGTAATACTGGTAATTTATAATCAGAAATATACTTGGTCTTTGTCCCAGGTCTGGCTTAGAGCTCCTAAAGCCCTTGTCCTTTACTGAGAGACAAGAGCTATGGTGTCTTTTGTTATGTTAATGTAAGGCGACTTTTGGACTCCACCTCAGGCATAATGATCTCCATGGTATAATCTCACTGGGAAGGTGAATTTTGTTTGGGTTTAGAGAAGTTCCCTGGAGAAAGGGTTAGTTATAAGCCCTCAGTAGCCAATTTACTCACAGCATTTAGGGATGGATGCAAAAGGGACAGCAAAATCATCTGCTACAGCTTAGAAAGGCATATTATATGACCATGAAAATAATGAATTTGATCAGTTTCAGTTGACTTAGAGATATATCCTCTTTTTTTTTAAAGATTTTATTTATTTATTTGTTAGAGAGATCACAAGTAGGCAGAGAAGCAGGCAGAGAGAGCGGAGGAAGCAGACTCCCTGCTGAGCAGAGAGCCCAGATGCGGGCTTTGATCCCAGGACCCTGAGATCGTGACCTGAGCTGAAGGCAGAGGGTTTAATCTACTGAGCTACCCAGGCGCCCGACTTAGAGATATTTCTGAAAAAGCAAAGTAATATAAAATGATCTTTCTTTCTTTTTTTTTTTTTTGACAACAGCAATGTATTTTTCTTTATATATTTGTATGTAAATTACATGGGCATAGAGAAAGTATAGAACATCCAATGGGTAGTTTATATGTGGTTCTTGGGGAGAGAGAAGTGTGAGAATGATGCAGATACAGATGCGGAATAAAAGAGAATGTCAGGTGTAGGGCAATTTAAGGGAAAAAGTGGGGAAAAGAGATTGTACTTTGATTATAATTAACGAACAATCAGTGGAGAAATGGTTTGAAATGTTTGGTGGTAAAACCTGGCCCTCGGGCTTCTGTCCCAGTCGGGTACACTCTGCTGTCTGTGCAGCTGTAACTTGGGGAAGGAAGATTTACATCTTCGCACATTTTTACCATCTGTAGTGAGTTGAATGGTGTTGCCCCCAGAAGATAATGTCTAAATTCTAGGCCTCATAACTGTGAAGGCAATGTTATTTGAAAACAAGGTCTTTGCAGATGTAATTAACTTAGGATCCTGGGAAGAGATCATTCTAGATTTGGATGAACCCTAAATCCAAGAACTGGTTTCCTAGTAAGAGAAAGGAGACAGAGATTTGTGACGCTGAGACAGAGATTGGAAGGCCCGGTTTAGATGGAGGCAGAGATTACAGGGATGTGTCTACAAACCTGGGAAAGCCGAGGATTGCCAACAGGCGCCAGAAACTAGAAGAGGCAAGGAAAGATTGTTCCCTGGAGCTCCTGTGGGCAGTGTAGCCCTGACAACATCTTGATTTCAGACTTCCAAGCCTCCAGCATAGTGAGAAACTGAATTTGTGTTGTAGGCCACCAAGTTTGTGGTCATTGTTCATGGGAGCCCTAGCCTAGTCATACAGGTCCATGCCACGGCTGCTTTGTCACAGGATTAGATGGCAAAAAGCAGAGACAATAGTTTATCTAGTATTTTATATTTTTCACCCTGCATAGATGTTTACTGCTGCTTATGCATTATAAATCAATAGAAATGTGCCAAAGTGTGCCATTAAAAGCTTGGGCCTTGTGGAGCTAGTTAGAAAACCAAGACCATGAAGAAAAGCTATGCATTTGCTTTAAAAATAAAATAAAAACCTTTGTGATATGTACATGTCTTTAATAATGCGTATGAGAAAGAAATATATATGAAAGATGAACTTACTGGTAGAAAACATGGAAGGCCTAAGAAAAATTTGACTAGAAAAGGAAGACATTGGCCAACAATGCATACACAGTGTTTACCTCATTAATAATTTTAAAAATGCACATTACTAAAAGGAGTCCATTTTCAGCTATTAAATTGGCAAAAAAAAAAAATAACTAGTGTTTGCCAAAGTTCAGGAAAATGGCACTCCCGCACACTGTGGTCAGAAAGTATTGATGCAGCATTTCTAGAAGACTTAATAATTAAGACACATACAGTGATGGTCTTTCCATTTCAAATAAATTCTTGGGCCCAAAAATCTTAATTCTTTTAATTTATCCTGAGGAAATAATCAGGATATGGGAAAAGGATACATACAAGACGTTCACTGAGGTTTTGCTTATATGAGGTACAAGAATTAAAAACAGCCTGAAAGTAGACTAATTAAAGCTCATTCAGGAGCCTGGGTGGCTCAGTCATTAAGCATCTGCCTGCAGCCAGGTCATGATCCTGGAGTCCCTGGACTTTCCCTCATCCTGCTCTGCAGGAAGCCTGCTTCTCCCTCTCTCACTTCTCTTGCTTGTGTTCCCTCTCTAGCTGTTCAATTATGGTAGAATCTCTACAGAAATTTCCTTAGGAATTGAAAATGCTATGGGAGTAGAATATATAGTGATTGTACATGTTTATGATGTTCATAACATACTAAGTAAAAGGAACAGTTTATAAAACAGCATACTATGTGATCACATTTTAGAAAAGTATATATAGAAAACAAACTGGAAAGATGCACGTAAAATGTAAACTGGTTATTTCTGGGTAGTAGAATGACAGTGGACTTTATTTTCCTTGTGTGTGTGTCTTTCATACTTTCCTAATTTTCTATTACCACATGTTTATAAATGATTTGAATGATTATGAAATAATTCTATGCAGTTGCTTTTTTAAGAAGAAAAATAATACCTAAAGAAATGTCTCACTGGCCAGGTGATCAGCTCATTGAGGTCAGGGACTGTGAACGATCTTTTTTAAACCTCTACTACCAGTATTGTGTCTGGCAAATAAAAAGAGATCAATTAATACTTCTCAAAATGAAATTGTAATACTTCGAACAAAAGCTACAGGGATAAAATAGGATGTTCATTATAAGTATTTTTTCAGTGTGATTTCTTTCTTCCTTACTTTTTTTTTTTAAGATTTTTATTTATTGGGCTGTCTGAGTGGCTTGGTTGTTGAGCATCTGCCTCTGGCTCAGGTCATGATCCTGGGGTCCTGGGATGGAGCCCAGTACTGGCTCTCTGCTGGGTGGGACGCCTGCTCCTCCCTCTCCCACTCCCCCTGCTTGTTTTCCCTTTCTAGCTGTCTCTCTCTCTCTCTCTGTCAAATAAATAAATAAAATTCTTTTAAAAAAGTTTTATTTATTTATTTGATGGAAAGATGGAGACATAGAGAGCACCAGCAGGGAGAGTGGGAGAGGCAGACACAGAGTCCCTGCTGAACAGGGAGCCCGATGTAGGACTCGATCCCAGGACGCTGGGATCATGATCTGAGCTGAAGGCAGACACTTAACTGACTGAGCCATCGAGGTGCCCTCAGAGTGATTCCTTAATAGGAAATTGTCAAGTTACTTTATTTCCCTCTAAAGTCACAATTCATTGCAGGTAATGGCATGGCACTGTTTTTGTGCACCTAGTCTACTAATTCTCTCTCCAACAAAGCTTTGACGGATATATACAAGTTGTTTTCAGGGGCTGCACCCTGTTTTGTGAGTGTTAATATTGTCTTAATAATGACATATATAAACTTTGTTGCAATCTAAAGATACAGACTGACATTGGGTTTAGATACCTTTAAATTCAAATTAAATTTAAATTTACCCTTTGTAGGTAAGGGGCAAAAATTTCCAAGGATTATGGGATACCATAGCTAGTAAGTGGCAACATTTAACTACATGAGACAAAAAATTATAAAGATATCAGATGTTCAGACTTGGCCTTTTCCTTTAGGTTAAGAGATAGATTTATTTAGACAGCTGAAATTGGACCCTGTAGGAGATGTTTTGTCTCTTTGACTATTCCCCTAAGATTATCAGAAAGGAATGCATAAACCAACTAATTGGATGTTTGACAGGGCCTACATTCATTATATAATGATTTTTGTACATGATGCTCTTACATAATAACTTGCATAGTTTATGTGACTGTAAATGATATTGTTTTAAAGTTATCCAAAGAATTGTTCACCGTTGTGATGAATACAGGAGATGATGGATCTTACAGAGGTACTTTAGTTTTCTCTTCTATCATGTGAATACTTAACTAGCTTTGATTATACAAACTAAATCAGCTCAAGGATACTATGATAATAAAAGATACTAATAATATGTAATTTAAATATCCTGGGGAAAATACTTCACTGTTATGGTTGATTTACAGTATCTAATAATGTAAAGATTTTTAAAATATAGTTCACATGGAAGAATTAAGGAGTGGGATGCTTATAAGACCAAATAAGTATTTTGGCTTAAGAGACTCTTTTCATTTGCTTTAGTTTTCCAGTTTTTTCCTTGCTGCCAAAATGTTAACCTCTTTTGATTAATAAGATGCTGATCCTGTTTGACACTTATGGCTCAATAAACTTGAATGCTGCGGGTCTTGTAAATCCCATAAAAGTGAGCAGCTGTCACTGACTTCACTCTTTTGTGCATTATTCTCCCTTTCCTTTTCTGTAACTATCAGGGTTTCTTGTCCTGTCTCCTGAGGAACCTCGTAATGCAATATTTAGACCTCAATCTTAAGTCACGAAACAGTGCCTGAAGCTTAACTTAGTTGCTGTTTTTTCTTGTCATTTATTTCTGTCAAAATGAGTTCCTCTGAAATTATTTTCATCAGGAATTTTCATCTCAGGGGGCCTGGGTGGCGCAGTCGGTTAAGCATTTGACTCTTGATTTCAGCTCAGTTCATGGTCTCAGGGTGTTGGGATTCAGCCCGGGTCAGCTCTGTGCTCAGTGGGGAGTCTGCTTGACATTCTCCTTATCCCCCTCACCCCACTCACTTGTGTTGTCTCTAAATAAAATCATTAAAAAAAAAGAACTTTCATCTCCTGTTAGTTAGAGTTTTTTTTTTTTTCAAAGATTTTATTTATTTGACAGAGAGAAACACAGCTAGAGAGGGAACACAATCAGGGGGAGGGAGAGAGGGAGAAGCAGGCTTCCCGCTAAGCAGGGAGCCTATGCGGGGCTTGATCCCGGAACTCCGGGATCATGACTGAGCCGAAGGCAGTCGCTTAACCAACTGAGCCACCCAGTTGCCCTACTATCTGAGTTTGAATGATGAACGAAAGTTCAATGAGGAATGAACTATTAAGGAAGTGGGTTTTTAAAAAATTATTCACAGTATTTTCCAGTAAAGATTGTACACAACTTCAGGAAACGACTTTATGAGAATATTTCAACAAATTTATGACATTAAAAAATGAGAGCACTGATGTTTCACCAAGATATGTCACTGAATTTTATGGCAAAGCTAAAAATGACAGAGCGAATGGCTATCATGGGCGTAGCTCAACCTTTAAAGTCAACTGCAGAGACTGACCATGGCATCCTTTTGTATAGTAACTTGAAAATGCAGTAGAAAGCCAGAGAGACCCAGGAGATTTCTCATTTTCCATTTGACATTCTTCTCTCTCTCTTTCTTTTTCTTTCTTTCTTTTGAAATATTTTTAATTATTTATGTGGGTGAGGGAAAGTGAGGGTGAGGGAGAGAATCTGAAGCTGACCCCACACTGAGCCCAGAGCCTCTTACAACTGTGAGATCATGACCTGAGCTGAAACCAAGAGTCCGATATCTAACTGACTGAGCCAGCCATGTGACACGCTTCTGTAGTGTATGTAAAAACCCACGGTGAACATGTATGATAAAGAACACTGCCTTTAGGTTTGGAGGGGTGGTGGAAATGCAGAGGCATGACATCAAGAATGCTTTTTTCCATCGTGTGACCGAGTTTTCAGTGTGTAATTATAAGTAAGCATTTGCTCCTGCCTTTATTATGTCTATTGATGCATAACAAATTACACCCAAAACTTGATTAGAGATCTATTATC
Source organism: Spilogale gracilis (assembly GCA_004023965.1). NCBI lineage: Eukaryota > Metazoa > Chordata > Mammalia > Carnivora > Mephitidae > Spilogale > Spilogale gracilis. The sequence continues at coordinate 17,963 of PITA01005958.1, forward strand.
TCACAGATTTTGTGGCTCAGGAATCAATCTGGGAGTAATTTGGCTAGGTTCTCTGCGTCAGGGCCGCTTAAGTGGCTGCAATGGCAGGGGCTTCTAAAGTCACTCTTGTAGTCAGTAGGATTCAGTTCCTTGTGGGCTGTTGGCCGGAAGTCTTTCTCAGTCTCTTGCTATGTGGGGCTCTCCAGGGGTGGTTTCCAACCTGGCAGGTGGCCTCCATCCGTATGAGCACAATGTACACAAGCACAAGTACAATGTGACACGCATCACTTCTGCTGTATACTCGTTAAAAACTAGTCATTTTGTCCCATGCACACCCTAAGGATGCACTACCAGGAAGTGAGATCAGGGAGCCGTCATAGAGGCTGCCCATCACATGCGGAGTATCTTCATATATTCCCCAGATTCCCAAAAGTCTCATTGCATTACAATATCAGCTTGAAGTCCAGAATTTTATCATTGAAATCAGGTCAGGGTGGGCGAGGTTCCTCAGGTGGCATTCATTTTTTTTTTTTTTAAGATTTTATTTATTTATTTGACAGAGAGAGAGATCACAAATAGGCAGAGAGGCAGGCAGAGAAAGAGGGGAAAGCAGGCTCCCTGTGGAGCAGAGAGCCCGATGTGGGACTTGATCGCAGGACCTTGAGATTATGACATGAGCCAAAGGCAGAGGCTTAATCCTCTGAGCCACCCAGGCACCCCTCCTCAGGTGTAATTCTTTTAGGTACAGCTTCTGGAACTCCTCTCCATCTGTAGACCCAAGAAGCTAATGGGACAAGTCATCTGCCTTCCACTCCAATGTACAATAATAAGACAGGCATAGGAGTACTGCGGTAAGACATTCCTGATCAACAAGGGGAAATGGAGACTCAAGGAAGTCCCTACTTCTAGCCCACATGCAAGTGGAGAGCATTATGCACGGGTGTGAAAACCAGGAGTGGGAGGGGTCGCTGGTGGCCATCTTAAAGGCTGTTTACCACACTGCCCTTCTATTTGACTCTAATAATAAAAGTAGTAAAATATAAGAGCAGTATTTTATGAAGCATGAGGTGAAACTGAGTTTTCAATATATATTACATTCCTATAGTTTGTATTGCATTTTTTTCTTTGGCTTAGGGTAAAAATACGTTTGTGTTGCAAGAATACTGCAGGAAATTGCTTAAAAATTCTGTCTACTTCTATCATGGCTATAGATCTAATCACTGACTCTTACATTGTTTAAGTTTCCAAAAATTTTCAAAATGTTTTCCTAAGGTTTAATATAGCATCTGCTATAGGTCCATACTTATTCCTCAAGCTGCATGCTGTATTTCTTCTTCAATTTATCAATACATTGATTACATTTGCATAATATTCAAATTATATTCTTTAGTGAAATATCAGTGTCTCTGACTATGAGAGCTGTTCTGGTTTCTTCTTTACACTACTTAATGAACTAAAGAAATAACTTTTCCACTTCTTTTCTCTATATTGCTTCATTACTATATAAGTAGTTTTTATTCCCCCAATCACACATTTCTTTGAAATAACACAAAGGAAGAACTGATACAAACTAGAAATTATAGGTAGGTCAGGTTGGACATCAGCTACTTAACCCCTGAATGATAGTGCCTCAGGTAAAGAACATCGAAATTTTACCAAATGTGCAGTCTGAGTACTTCTCTTGATTGAGCAATATATATTGGGTGCTTTGTGATACTCTGAAATCTGATTTTACACTTTAACAAAAAATGTGAAATTACTACTAAAAAGTACCTATAATAAGTATATCCAAACCAGAGTATAGATTAGGAAATTTTGTTTATTTCTGCATATTCTTGAATAATGTCAAAATAATAACAACAATTTAGAACAACATACAGTGGCATCTGTGGAAACCCTAAGATAACTACAGTATCTTTAATAATAATGCTTCATATCTTAATGTCCTATGGTATTGCTATTTGAGAATCCTTTTTCCCCTTAGATAAGAATCTCAATAATTTTATGATTAATCTATCCGAATATGTAGAACAGGCCTTGGGGAGAGAAAATAAAATACACTTAGTATTTTTCTTAACTGACAGCTGACTAGGTTTTTTGTTTGTTTGTAATATAAACGTGCTATGCTATCAGTTTTTATCTTCAATGATATATGAAAGATCCAAAATCAAATTGGATGTCTCCACAGCCGCCTGCAGGCCATTAAGCTTAGCAGTGAAACAGTCCAAGGTCAGGTTGCGGGCTGAACTCGTAGCTTCACGTGGAAGGCAGCTTTGTGGTGCAGTGGGACGCCGAGCCGTCTTTAAGAAAGACCAGTGGAGATCTTCCTGGCTGTTGTAAAGTCCACAGCCACATCTTGAAAGCAAATCTGGCCAGTTAACCATAGAGGTGGGAGACTCTGCCTGAGCCGACCAACAGTGTCCATACTTCATGTCAGTAAGAACTTCACCTCCATCATGCTCTAAAGAGCCAGCAACAGATTCTAACGCACTGCAGAATGCTTCGGTGATGAGCTGAAGTTCCGTTTGAGTACACCCATCATCTCTGAGAATGCTTTCTGGCTCGTTATAAGTCTAAAGAGGAATAAAACCATTGAAAACACACACAGAGCAACATTATAAAAATGTTTCTTTTTTTTTTTTTTTAAGATTTTATTTATTTATTTGACAGAGAGAAACACAGCGAGAGAGGGAACACAAGCCGGGGCAGGGGGGTGGGAGAGGGAGAAGCAGGCTTCCCGTGGAGCAGGGAGCCCGATGCGGGGCTCAATCCCGGGTCTCCGGGATCATGACCTGAGCTGAAGGCAGTCACTTAACCAACTGAGCCACCCAGGTGCCCCTAAAAATGTTTCTTAAAAATAAAAGACTTGGGTGCCTGGGTGGCTCTGCCTTCAGCTCAGGTCATGATCTCAGGGTCCTGGGATCGAGGCCCACATCGGGCTCGATGCTCAGCAGGGAGTCTGCTTCCTCCCTTCTCTCTGCCTGCCTCTCTGCCTACTTGTGATCTCTCTCTGTCAAATAAATAAATAAAATCTTTAAAAAAAATAAGGAAAAAAATAAAAGACTTGATCAGACCCTTATCATAAAGTTACTGTTTATGTTCAGTTTCCTTAGAGGTTTAGCAAAATGCTAGTGGGCAAATATGGGTCACCTGGCCAGGCTATTATTCCTTAATCAGTTAGGTACAGTATAAATATGTGCTAGTCATTATAACTATGAATGAATCAGAATACACTCCAATTTAAAAATTAGAATAGAATCTAATACTTGGAATGCATTATTAAATGAAACCAACTTTTCCTGATAGTCCAGAAGGTACTGAAGTATTTTGTACAATCTTAACACTTTCATTATAACTATGAATGAATCAGAATACACTCCATCATCAGCTTCCTCTGAATGACTGCCCAGTTATGCCTCCTCAGTATATGATGGACAGGGCATAATACATGTCTCAAAGGTTTTTATACACACAGGAGGAGGTTCCTGAAGGCTAGTGTCCAAGTGAAGTTACTTATTTATAGTTGGCAAAGTGTTTGAGATTTGTTTAAAATTAGAACACGCATAATTATTCCGACAAAGCCATTTAGGAACGTGTAATTTTCACATCAGTGTTTTAAAAATAAATAATCTCTTTAAATTAATGAAAAGGTAATTTTAAACCTTTTTTTGGTTCCACCATTTTAAAAAAGTTTCTCCTGGGGCACCTGGGTGGCTCAGTCAGTCAAATGTTGGCCTTTGACTCAGGTCATGATCTCGGTCCTGGGATCAAGCCCCCCGTAGGGCTCGTTGCTCAGTGGGGAGTCTGCTTCTCTGTGTTCTCATTCTCTCTCTCTCGAATAAATAAATGGAGTATTTAAAAATAAGTGAATAAATAAAAATAAAAAAGTTTCTCCTAGTAGTTTCATGATAGAAAAAGTATTACATTAGCAGGTTAATAACTGAATGATAGTTAAAACCCATATCCAAACTATTCTAAACCAGTGGCTGCCTTTTTTTTTTCTGCCCAGGAGGTGTGAACCAGATGAGACCATCTGTACTGACCGTTCTTTTCCCATACTTTCAATGCTGTATTGTTTCTTCAAAATCCTACTTAAAAAATCTTGCTTCTCCAAAAAACTTTTCCAGTTTACTTAATTCCATTTGCAGACTATATTATTGTGTATTCAGTATCAATAATGGGCACTGATGTTGCTTTTCATTATATATATTCTGATAAGTTTTTATGAATGGGCTTTATCATCAAACAGATTTTAAATCATTTTGGGAAACAGGGTGGGGCATATCTGTAAAAAAAGGTTTACTCTTTCTCTAATCCTAGTCAGCCACTGGAAGCTCTACAGTCTCTCTCTCTTTTTCATTTTTAAAGTTCAGTGCAGGGCTTGAACTCACAACTCTGAGATCAGGACCTAAGCTAAGGTCAAGAGTCAGATGCCCCCTGTAGTCTCTTGATAACATTCTTGACCAAAGAATCAAATGCAAATATCTAGGAAACACATACCTTTTTGTATCCATTTTCAAATAAAGTAGGTCAGTATTTATGAAATAATCAGAACTATAATGCACTAAATTTACCTATTATCCTACATGAATAAAAAACATTTTGTTTTATAGAACTTATAAACAAATACCAATTTAAAAATTAGAATAGAATCTAATACTTGGAATGCATTATTAAATGAAACCAACTTTTCCTGATAGTCCAGAAGGTACTGAAGTATTTTGTACAATCTTAACACTTTCATTATAACTATCAATTATGATCGTACCACAGCAGTTGAAATCTCTTAATACAGCTTCCATTAACAGAATGCTCATTTTGATATGCAGTATTTTAAAAATACTCAAAGATGTGATCCTTTGGTGGAAGGATAGATTAACAGTAATCACTGTGATAGAGATATTACCTTATATTTGCAAGTGTTATTTTCCTCAAGTGTTTTCAACTCTACAATTTGAGTGAGACTACTTGAGAAATTACGCATTAAAGGCACCAGGGTACCATGATTTGGTTTGTTATTGCAAAAGACAAATGTCGCTGAGAATGCAGATCACCTGAGCGGGTCCACGTGCCCTACCTTGTGTCTGATAAATGCCGCCAAATGAGTTTCAGTGCAGCCGCCTCCCAACAGAGCATATGGCTCCTTGATTGTTAACTGCAGGACTTGCAGTGCCGTTTGACATGTGAGCTAAAAGAGACGAATCATCAGAATGAGACATCGACACCAGATTCACAAAGAAACAGAACCGTGTTTTCAAGGGAACTTAAATACTAGCCTCAAAGAGCTGGATTTCGATTGCAAAAGAACAAAACTTGTGTTGCCAAGGTTGTTAATATAACGGATATATTTTGGAATAATAAAGATGAGAGATGAAAGAAAAATATTTTAGCCAGATGTTTGTTTCCATGGACCGGAGTAAATAACATCTCTCATGTGCACTGAGCTCTTCAAACTGAGATTCACAAATGGATGGCCTCAAAATAACTAGGGCAGCAAAGTTTCTGCAAGGTGTAGTATTTCTAGTAAAAAAAAAACGATTTCAGTCTAAATAAATTAGCTGTATACATGCTTTAAATTTTTTATTTTTAAGGATTTTATTTATTTGACAGAAACACAGAAAAAGAGGGAACACAAGCAGGAAGAGTGAGAGAGGGAGAAGCAGGCCTCCCGCCGAGCAGGCAACCCGATGCGGGGCTTGATCCCGGGACTCTGGGATCATGACCTGAGCCGAAGGCAGTCGCTTAACAACTGAGCCACTCAGGTACCTCCTTTATACATGCTTTAGAATTTCTTTCAAGTTGCTTTGGTAGTAATAACAGCGGGACGCCTGGGTGGCTCAGTTGTTTAAGCCACTGCCTTCAGCTCAGGTCATGATCCTGGAGACCTGCAATGGAGTCCCACATTAGGCTTCCGGCCCCGCAGGGAGCCTGCATCTCCCTCTCATGCTCTCTCTCACTCTCTCTCTCTCAAATAAAGTCTTTAAAAAAAAAAAAAAAAAAAAAAGAGGAAGTAATAACAGCTACAACCCAATCATAATAAAGGAAAAACAGAGACCTTTCATATTTATGAAGGATATATCCTTGAGTATATACGAATCTTTAAGTTTGTGGTCAATGCCATAGGTTATCACTTCTCTTATAACATATAAATTGCATGTGTTATTGCTGGTAGAAGACAACAGACTCCATCAAGAGGTGGATGATGTGTATGGCTGGGAACTCAGTTTCTCAGTGAATTATTTATGCATGTTAGCATCAGATATAGAGTTCAAGTTAATTGCTAAAAGTTCACATGTTAAGGACCTTTAGATTGCATGGAAATACTATAAATAACTGGTAGAACTTGCCACGTCTACTATAATATCACAGGCAAGAAAATCAGCTTACTTGTGACTTTAATTCTGTCATTTTTGTTTTGGCTTTCTGAATCACCCGGGAAAGTGACAAAAACCAAAATACATAGCTCACCTACATGAAAATTCCATATCTGTCCAACTATTTAATCGCAACTTCAGCCCCCAAAATAATGGAATTCAGAGCCTGTGACCTACCTTTAGCTCATCCCAGGCAGTGTCATTTCTGTTGCAAAGCAGCAAGCTGCTGGTAGTTGCTTCATTAGGAAGGAGATGAAGAAAATGTTTGAAGCCAAATTTTGCAGGGCACAAATTTTTCACGCTTCCATAACTACTAGGAGAAATTGAGCCTAGGGAACCAATGGGCCTTGTTCCTGTTTTTTAAGGTTCAGAAAACACAAAGCGTATGAGTAAAGATGGGACATACCATCATTTAAAACTGATGCCTAGCCAATAATAAAAGTCCCACACACATACACTTTAAATCATGAAATATAAAATAATAAGATGCTTCTGAAACCTATAAAGTAAGTAGTGTTCCGCTATTAAGATGATACAGAAATAAAGCAAAGCAGAGGTTCATTTGGTTTACAGACTTCTTTGAACATCTGTTAGGAGCTATTTTGTACCCTCTAGAAAAAGGCATGCGAAAATGTGCATGTATTTTCTTAGCTTAAAAAAATTTGCAAGACTCCAGAAAATAATCACTGAACAATTAAACTTCTTTGAATATTCTTCTTTTCGAAAATTCTTGAAGCCTCAAAGAATAAGGAATACGTGAGTAATCTGAAATTTAAGGATTAAAAAAAAAAGCACCTACAGGATGTGTTACTTCACTTGGTGGACACAACAGAGAATTTGTTGTTGTAGTGAGTGAATCTGGCTCTACTGCTATGGGCCACTGGATATGAAGCCAGTCACTCGTATCCTTTAACATTTTAGGTTGGGCCTCCCCATAGGAACGTAAAAATGGGGATGATGTCTGCTTCCCCGATAAGGCAAATCAAATGTTCAGTGCTCTGTACTCCCTGACAGGCTTCAGAAACAGAGGCCCGTGCACAGTAACCCCACTACTTAATCCAGACCAATTCCAAGAGGAATTTTGTCTGTAAGGCAGAAAGGAGGTAATGTTAACCTAGATACACTAGGAGGGTGGAAAACAGTTCACCTAAGCCATGGGCTTGGTATAGCTTTTTTTCCCCTTTTTATCTTAAAAGGTCACTGGTCCCAAGATCCAGGAGTAAAGCTCTGGCTATTTACTTATACTGTGTTCTAGTTATAAGTGGGTAAGTAAGACCTGTGGGAGTATAGAAACCCGGTGTCCATTTAAACTGTTGTTTCTGTGATAAAATGTTTCACATTTTAATTTTTTTGAGAGAGGGAGAACATGAATCTTAACCAGGATCCATGCCAGCGTGGAGCGTGATGCAGGGCTCGATCCCACAACCCCGAGATCATGACCTGAGCTGAAATCATGAGTTGGATGTGTGTGGATGCTTGACCAGCTGAGCCACCCAGGCAGCTGTTTCACATTTTAAAAACTGTAATACCCAATATTCACAACTGGAAAAGTCATGAAAAACTAGTAAATATTTAAGACTATGGGTCTGATGCTGAATATTAACAAGGAGTTCCATACAACTATTTCCATTATTTCTTAATAATTTCCTCTTTGACAATCATGGGACAGCCTTATAGAGATAGGGCAGTAACCCAGATATTAGGGATTCAGTACTGCCATACATACTACTACTTTTTGATCATTTATAACAACACACAAAAAATGAACTTTAACAGTGGCTTAAGTCTGATAAATGTAATGAGAATGGAATGACTAATACGTTGTCAGTGCACTTAAAAGGATACTGAAAGTGGCTCAAATCATGAAATTACACTGTCATGTTTCTTTGGCTGTGAATATCAACCTTAGGTCTGATTTTAACTTGTAAACTACAGTGAACTTCTCATCTATTACAATTTTGTATCTTACCAAGTATTAGTCAATTCAGTAAACGTTTTAGAATACCTACTGTGGACCAGGCCCCTTGTCAGTGCTAAAAATAAAAAAAAGACAGTCCTGATTCTCAAGGAGCTCAGCTGGAAATATCTGGGATATTTAAAGCTAGTGTACATGTGTGCACGCACACATCCACCCACCTACCTACCCCCAATTAGGAATTACTATTTAGGCAGTACAGTAGTGAAGTGAAGAAGTAGAGAAGTGAAGAAAAGGATATCTTAGCTGCAAAATCACATTCTATTCAGAATGTGATTTCCACTTGTAAAATTCAAGTAGAAGAATTTTGTGTAAAGTATGAAAGACTTTAGGATTATGAGGCTGTTAAAATTCTCAATAATCTAAGATATTTGGGGGGCGTGGTTAATTTTTATATTATAACAGACTGCAGTTCTTTCTGGGACTGGAAAATAGAAGTTGCCATAGAAACATAGAAATTGCCATAACCACTCAGTTTTAAGTAAATCAACATTATAGGCTATGTTTTTGAGAAGCCACCTTTGCGGGCAGAAATGATACACATGCTGTGAGGTTGGCAGCTTCTAAAATTTTTCAAAAAAGAGTGTGATTTATTAACTGTGAGGGGCAAAAGCAGAAGGTGCTTTTTACCTGTCATTTTACTCAGGGGTTCCATCAGAGCCACTCCAACTCTGTCAATGGCAATTACCTGGTGCATACTGAGAAACTGTTTCAAAGATGGGTGTATAACTTTTTGGCACATGACAAGGTCTACGTGATCACTAACTAGCTGCCTGCCTAGGTTAAGCAACTGCTCTAGGACTGCATTTTCAAGAGAGACCCCGGAACTGACCACCACATTTCCTTCTCCAGTATCAGAGAGATCTCCAGATAAAGAAGCACAGAAGAGTGCCACTTTGAAGGCATCTGATTTTTTGATAGGTAAGATCTTCACCAGTTGAGCTTCTGACATTTCAATAAGTATTCCAGGGAATACAGTAGAATCTAGAACTCTTTGGCCTTTTAAAGGCACAATTATACTCTTTCCTAAAACGAGGTGGTCTGTGGCGTTCTCTGGAATTGTGAGCAAAAAGGTTCTTAGAACCAAAGCACTGATATGGTCTCTTTCCTCTCTGGTGAGCATACAGGCAGGTTTACTTGTCACTATACTGCACACCAAACAAAGGAGGGTCTGAGGACTGCTGAAGTCCACTGGAACTCGACAGCCACAGGACTCGGACTGGAGGTAACTGGTGCAGAGGCGCAAAAGATGCTGGCTTAACTTAATACCGGTGGTGGGTGTCAGGCCTGTTCTCTGGACATTTTCAATCAGGTTGCAGCAAAGAATGGCAGTGAATAAGCCACAGTCCCTGAAGCACGACACATGATTCTGCGTGGATGTTGTCAGGATCTTTAAAATGGGGTGGCTGACAGGAAGGTTAGAGAGCAGGGCTGACGACTGTGAGGTTGTGCACACACAGCCTCCAAGGCCGTTGTGCACCTGCTTCAGCCTCCCCGAAGGGCCATAGCTCGATGTCAGGATTCCTTTCAAGACACAGAGTGTGGCCCTGACTCTCTCACTTGTCAGTGGTTCACTTTTACACAACGATGGCTTTTTAGCTTCTAAACGAGACATCTTACTTCAGGTGGTTAAGTGAAGACAGTTTTTATTTTGTTAACCATATTTTTCTGTTTATTGCATTGTCATGGATCTTGACATTTAGAAAAAAAACTATTCATCAGGAATGAAAGTCTTGAATATGCAGCACTGTGGCTATAAGATTAAATAGCTCCAGGTTTATGAAGCTAATTGGCATGTAATGACTTAATGACATATTAGTAATTCCAAATATTTATTTTTACTTCATTCTTCAATACTCTGTTGTTTGCCTCTAGATTGAGATTTTACAGATTGTTTTGCAGCCCTCTGTATAAAGTATGTTCCAAGGTGGACACCTATGAAAGATACCCCAGCTACAAGAAGCCAGTTCTTTCTAATCCAGCTGATGCTTTTCATCTCTTCTTTCAATATCAAGCTCAGATTCAAAGATGCTTTTTTCTATAAGAAATAAAGGAAAAAACATTTTAGAGAAATAAGTCCAAAACATTTACTAGAATGCAGTCTAGTATTTTGATGCTCTGGTACCTCTTTAGGAAAAGGAATTACCAACTGGCACAAGCTTCCACAAAATGAGAAATGTAAATCCACTTAGATTACACAGTCATCCCTTTATTCTTCAATGAATCCCTCCAAGAAAAAGTACTAATACGTTAATGATTTTGGAATGTAGAACAATTGGAATATGATATGCTTCTAGAAAAGAAATCCTACATTATAAAAATTCATTATAAAATGCTGTCTTGAGAAAAAAGATCCCAAATGTTTTTATTCTCTTACATCAAGATTTAATGTTACATTTTCTTCTATAACTTTGTTTTACTTGGAAACCATAGGTCTGAACAAAGATACACGTACATCAAATCCTGCTGGTAAATAATTATGAATTAAGAGAACTGTTAGTTTCCCGACAGTAGACACACTCTGTATTGTGTAGGCTATCTCTAGCTGTAGAATTCTGCAGAGCACACTGTCCCAAAGAATAAACCATGTTTTCAATGATCGGCTAACTTCAAAGTAATTTTCTATAGTTTTAGTCTGTCAATCAAAAATTGTCAGTTTTCACGTCCTACAATTGAATCCTCTCCAAGACTTTGGTTAATGACAGTAAATACAAAAACCAGGGGATATGCTATTTGACAAAGAGAAAAATAGGATCTGATTTGTAATTCGATCTCAAAAGGTTATAACAAGTGCATAAAATGTTGTAACAAGTGCACTTGTACTTGTACTAACCTTCTTAACAAGGTTGTAAATAAATAGTGTGCTTTGAGGCATAAAATCCTGACACTTCAATAATGTTTGGGAAAAACCCAAAATCTCAGGTCATGGATCCTATCTGTTGAAGTTAGGTGCTTTGAAGGCGAAGGTTCAGCCAATTATTATTTTCAGGAATATGGTAATGATGCTAATTACTTCAACAGTATTTAGCACAGATAAAACTAAGTGGACTACCAGACTACAGTACTACCTGAAATGGACTACGGCGCAGTGTGATACAGACCAAAAAGGTGACAGAAGATGTGCAAAGAAGAGGTGAAGAGAGGGAGGGAAGGTTATTAGACGTGTTTTTTGGTTACCACTCCTCCCCATTTAAAGGACTATAACCATGGCAACTGGGCCCAAATAAAGGGAAGGCAATGATGGCTAGTTTTCTTTCTGCAATAAAGCTATAATCATCTTTTTTTATAAGACGAGGGAAAAAAATCTTTCATCTTATACCAGGAACAGCTAAGGTACTTAAATATTATTTCCGTGGCTATTTTGGATTCAGCAAAATCTGTGACATACGTTTAAATGAAACCTTAGTGAAGTGACTTCCATACATTGTTTTACTCATTACAGCACACACCTACAGAAACCACAGATCATAACAAATTGTGATCAAGAAAATGATTTCTTCAGTTAAAACAACAGCATTTTCTTTCTTTTTTTTTTTTTTTAAAGATTTTATTTATTTATCTGACAGAGAGAGAGGGATCACAAGTAGGCAGAGAGGGAGGAGGAAGCAGACTTCCCACCGAGCAGAGAGCCCCATGCGGGCCTCGATCCCAGAACCCTGAGATCATGAACTGAGCTGAAGGCAGAGGCTTTAACCCACTGAGCCACCCAGGCGCCCAACAACAGCATTTTCAATACATAACAGTGACATGCAACTTTTCAAAAGTGGAATGTTAAGTTGGCACCTCTAACAGTCTGGTGGTAGTGAGACCAGTAATCACATCTTTTGGCTGATACCTCTATAAAATGAGAAAGGAAAGGGCGCCTGGGTGGCTCAGAGGGTTAAGCCTCTGCCTTCAGCTCAGGTCATGATCTCAGGGTCCTGGAACTGAGTGAGTCCCACATTGGGCTCTCTGCTCTGCAGGGAGCCTGCTTCCCCCTCTTTCTCTTTCTCTGCCTGCCTCTCTGCCTATTTGTGATCTCTCTCTGTCAAATAAATAAAATCTTTAAAAACAAAAAAGAATGAAAGGAAAAAACCAATGTCACAAGTAATACACACAGTATACACACACACACACACATACACACCACACTGTATTCTATCTCCCTCTCTGTACACACATACTCTCTAATGATCTCATTACTCTAGAAAAGTTCACAGATAAAAATCAAGCATCTAATAAATTCTTTAAAATTCCTTTTATAAACACAAATCTTACACAGAATGTCTTAAGGTTACTCTTAAGTTATTAAGCTTCTGATATTTTACTATCTGGGTTTTTATTATTAAGTAAGTGTCTAATACTTAAAGCCATGCTCTTCCCTTTTTCTTTTAAGAGCATTTAAAAATAAAATCTTGATTTAAAATCATGTAATCAAATTATATCATAATTTTATCCTAAGTCTTAAGAATGAGCAAAATCTTACTGAGGTCTTCCTTCTGTAAGAAGCAGACCCTAAATTGACCCACCTTATGTCTGAATTCAAAGCAAATTATTACTCAACATAAGGTCCAAATGGTATATTAAGACAGAAAATGCTCCACAGTTAGAGGGCCACAGTTCTCTATCTGGGGGCAGATGAGTTTCTTACTTCAGAATTTCTGGGACTTTTGAAGAATAACATTTCTAGCACCCATAATCCAAATACAGTGTTTAATACCCATAGCGAATATAATCATAACACTCATAATCAAACACACAGTATTTCTGCACTGAAACTAAATATTCATATTGAGTGGAATAAAGGCTGCAAATTGCCTCATGTATTAAGGTCAAGTTTTGCTACCAAAGGAGTTATGACAAAACCTTTTGAATTTTAGAACTTTTTGGATTTTGGAACTACAGTTAAGGGATTATAATCCTGAATTACGTAACTATATTCTCTTATTTCAGTGATTCTCAAAAGTAACAAATTATTTTGAAAGATAAAATATTAGCTATTAGATGGCTCAGTCGGTTGTGTCTGCCTTCAGCTCAGGTCATGATCTTGGGGTCCTGGGACTGGGCCCTGCATTGGGCTCCTCGCTCAGTGGGGAGTCTGCTGGAGAATTCTCTCTGCCCCTCCCCCTGCTTGTGCTCGCTCGCTCTCTCTCAAAGAAATAAAATTTAAAAAATTAGATACTAAAAATATATATAGATATTCAAGAAGGAATACAATTAGTTTTATTTCCCTTGGAAAGGAATAGAACAATAATGACAAAGGAGAGAACTTTTTGCAAGTTATAGATTTGTATGCTCTGGGATGGATTTATGACAAGTAGACAACTGCTCTTTTGGACACACTGATGATCCTGGTGACACTGTAGTGAAAAGGATAGGACAGGTAACGGACTGACTGTATATCTTTCATCCAAATGACTCTGCCAGGAAACTGTCAAAGGTCTCTATGGAACAAACTTTTCTAGAAGCAACTGCAGAGTAATATTGTGTCAGTGGGTCATAATAAAAAACAACAGGCAACTTGCCAACTTAAGCTTTTTCTTGCCAGAGCTCTAATTTTTGATGTTTTTAATTTTTTAAAAAAAGATTTATCAGAGAGAGAGAAAGAGCGTGCTCGAGCACAAGCAGGCGGAGCATCAGGCAGAGCGAGAAGCAGACTCTTGGCTGAGCAAGGAGCTCGATGCAGGACTCAATCCCAGGACTCTGGGATCATGACTTGAGCCAAAGGCAGACGCTTAACCGATTCAGCCACCCAGGTGCCCCTATACTTTTTTAAAGCTTGTATTTCCCATTGTTGGAACATACCATTGGATGACGAGATTAAACTGAACTTACTTGAAGATTCCAAGCCTGCTATTTCCCTTTGATGTGATTCTTCTCAGGACATTCAAGTGCTGGGCTATGTGGTGCAGAAACGTCCTTATTAGACATTTGGAAAGCTGGGCTGCTCTTGATTCTGTGCCATCCCAAGTGTATGAACCCAACTAAAGGTAGCATAACAATCAGAACTTTATAGTTGCTCCAGAAGTTCTGAAAGCTCATAGTACATTAGCTTCAGTGCACCTAGGAAAAGGCCAACAGGTAAAGAAGGTAAGAACAAAAGAACTTCCTCAAGTTACATCACTGAACTGCCACAAGTAGAATATTGCACTCTAATAAAAGTTGACTATTAAACATTTTTGGGTGCAATATAGGGTAATATTAATTAAAAAAGGATATATTGTAGGCTCAAAGGGATAGCAGGAAATCAGGCTTGAGAATCTTAAAATGCAATACAAACTTTTTGTATTGCATTTTAGATTGTTAAAGGAGCCACATCACCTGCTAGAAAAGTTATGTAAGTCTTTGGAAATGCTCATGCATAGATATCATTTTCTTTATCTAATTATACATTCTCTGAGCCACAGTAAAATTAGATTTAAAAAATACATTTAGTCAGAATTTTAACAGAAGAATCAAATGGTAACCCTTAAATATGCACTAAGAATTTAGATTCTGCATTCCGACACATGTAAGTGATGGAGTTTCAACTGAGCCTGGGACAGCCATGCCTGGATTCCAATTGAATATTGGCATGGACTCTGAGTTAGCAGGAATTAATGCCATTTCTGTTTATGTCCTGAAGCACAGGATTTTAGTGTTTACCCTTATTACTAATGACTCTACCCTGCGGGGTTTATGCTCTACCCAGTTTACGTAGAGAAATTGGGGCTAGTAACCCGCCTGTACTTACAAAGCTAGGTTGTATTACAAAAGATTCCTTCCCTCTGTCTTTGGTTTGGAAAGCCTGGGGTATGGTCCAAGAAGTCTGTTTTTGATGATCTGTTGGGTTTTGGAACTCAAGTTTGGACAACCTCTAAAGACTAGTTATATTTTTTAATTTAAGGGACGCTCATTAGGCTTTAGTGATTAGCTTATAGATTTGTGATAGTATAAGTGGGCCCACTTTTAAAGTTCCTTTCTGAGCACAGGAGGACAGTACATGCTGCTCCATCATCTGGAATACACTAAGAATTAGGTTCAATTGCATATATATGCGTTTCAATATTATGCAATCACTTACATTACAATAATTGTAGGAATGCTGCTAGAAAACTGTCTAAATAGAACTTTTATTCTTTCCTTTTTAGGTCAAGATTAAAATATACTGCTAATGTGTTAAACACCTTAATTGTCTCAGTGTTCTACGTATATTAAGAATAAATGGGGGCACATGGCTAGTTAAGTCAGTTGAGCATCTAACTCTTGATTTCCACTCAGGTCATGTCAGGGGTGTGAGATCAAACCCTGTGTGGGGCTCCCTGCTCAGTGAGGAGTCCGCTTGGGATTCTCTCTCCCTCCCTCTGCCTCACTCCCTGCTCTCGCACGTGCTCTCTCTCTAAATAATCTTTAAAGAAAATAAACAGAGAGGCGTCTGGGTGGCTCAGTGGTTAAGCCTCTGCCTTCAGCCCAGGTCATGGTCCTGGAGTCCCGGGATCAAGCCCCACATCCGATTGAGCCCCTCATCAGGCTGGCTGCTCGGCGGGAAGCCTGTTTCTCCCTCTCTCACCCCTGATGCTTGTGTTCCCTCTCTGGCTGTGTTTCTCTCTGTCAAATAAATAAAACCTTAAAAAAAAAAAAGAAGGAAAGAAAATAAACAGAAAATTTAGTTACGCCTATTTATGTAAATCATTTCCAGCATTAGAAACCATTTCTCCCAGTGTCCAAATTCACATTTTATAAGGATTTCATTGTAAAACCTAAAACTACCAGATGGAAAAAAACAATGGTCTACTTTGTAACTGAAAGCATTTTATGCTTTTTTCCTGTTTTACTTTTTTTAAAAATTTTATTTATTTATCAGAGCACACATAAGCAGAGGGAGTGGCAGAGGGAGAAGCAGACTCCCTCCTGAGCGGGGATTCCCCATGCGGGACTCAGTCCCAGGACCCTGGGATCATGACCTGAGTGAAAGGCAGACACTTAACCAACTGAGCCACCCAGGTGTCTTGCCTTGTCTAAAGTGCCCCTGTATCCTGTGTACTTTTTGCAACCTTTAGGGACCATCGCTTTTATTGACATAGTTATGTTCTATCTTTGGAGAAAGCCAATCACAATTAACTATGCCATTAAATTTCATTGTGAAGCCCACTGTACAACATACCTTTGAGATTTCAGGATACAATAAAACCCTGGGTGATTTGGAAGTGATGGGGGAAGAACTGGAGTAAGGATTACTTCACAGAGAGAAAGACAGACAGGGGCTGTATCAGTTAACTGGCTTGTGTTGAATAATGTGGTATCTTTGTCCACAAAATACCTTCAATTAAGGTTGCGAAGATACTGTTCATATCTAGTCCATGGTGACTCCAACACCTTTGACACTCTTAACACGAGGTTATCAAGATATATTACTTCTTTTTTTAAGATTTTATTTATTTATATGATAGAACCAGCGAGAAAGGGTACACAGCAGGAGGACTGGGGGGTGGGGCGCGGGGAGAAGCCGGCTTCTCCTTGTGCAGGGAGCCGGATGCAGGGCTCGATCCCAGGACCCTGGGATCATGAACTGAGCTGAAGGCAGAGCCATCTTAACGACTGAGCCATCCAGGTGCCCCAAGTCACATTACTTTTAATGGATGGCATCTCTTCTATTCACAGTTTACTCCTCCATAATCACTAACCTAATTCAGTATTTGTCAGTTTTATGAATTACAAACTTGCAGGGAAACAGTTTATAGAAAAGAGAGCATCAGGTTAGCTGACTCTTGGGTCATCCAAGGGTTAAGGACAAAGGAGGCATTCCATTTTATTTACATTGTGTTTAGCAGTCTATTACTTGTTTCCATTAGGATAACTTCAGGAATTATGCTTCTTTTTCTACATTTAGGCTTAGTTAAATCTGGGAGTTATGTATTTTGGTTGAAAATTCATTATTGGCCATTATCACTGAGGCCCAGTAACAGACTTCCTGGTTAGTAAATGATGTAGACTGATCTAATGATTAATTGCTTTAAGGTTTATGTAACACCTACATGTCCCCATTTCCTCAGATTCTCTATATCTCACATATTGATTTGGCTAATGGGAGTGAGAGGCAGGTAACTGTTTTCCAATGATTATTCTGTTGTACTCTGAGATGCTTGGAAAATGATCAGGATCAGGATGATAGGGCTTTTTACTTTATAAGATACTTTGAGTTTTCACATTTAATCCACATAAAAACACTACCACACTGTATGTATAACAGGCCATCTCCGCCAGGCCGGATGCAACTAGCAGTCTTTTAAAATGGTATGGTAGGGCGCCTAGGTGGCTCAGGTCATCATCTCAGGGTCTTGGGATCGAGGCCCGCACAGGGCTCTCTGCTCAGCAGAGAGCCTGTTTCCTCTGCTCTCTCTGCCTGTCTCTCTGACTACTTGTGATAAATAAATAAAATCTTTAAAAAAAGTAAAAAATAAAATAAAATAAAATGGTACGGTAATTTTAATGTCCTTCATATCCTTTCAGCACATCACAACCAACTTTCCAGTACAAGACACGTTAGACTTTACTAAATAAGGCCCATTATTAGTTTTAAGGGAAAGACAACATAGTTTTGAAATTTAACATTCCATGTGGTAGTGAGGAAATGTGTTCCTTATTTTGTTCATATCTTCTTATGGAGCTTTAAAATACAACCAAACATATTTTGGGGATACAATTTAACACCTTTTCTCAATTCTTTTGTGGGAGTTTTTCAAAATGAAAATTAGTATCCTGCCATTTCTAATATAAAATAGGCTTGCTTTTTAAAGTTAGAAAATATAGAAGGAAAAGAAAGCTAAAAACGTCTATCTTTTTGCTTTTAACAAAAATGTGATGACGATTTACACGCTGTTTTATAATTTTCCAAGAATAAAAATCTTCATTATCATTTTTGATAGCTGCATAGTTTTTGGTAATATGGAGATAAACTAATCTGATAGATCCCTGATAGAAATTTGAGATTTGTTTCAATGTTAAATTTGTTACTAAATATGCTACGGCAACAATTATTCTTGTAAATATTCCGGAGTCCTTGCTTACAGCCCCTATATGCTGCTGCTCAGGATAATAGAAAGAATTACCAGCTTTCTTCATTAACTCATTTTCCAAATGAACTTATGAGTTTTTTAAAACCTTGACTTTTACAAAGTTTCATGGTGCTGAGCAGAAGGGATACTGAGATTAATTTGGGAAAAGGGAAATTAAGCTAAATACAACTTATCTTGAGATGGTCCTTCCCTCAAAACACTTGGCAAGCCGTTCCAAGTGAGATGGAACTATTTTACTGACACCAGACATTCCTGAGTCGAAACAAAACAAGAATGCACTCAAAATGATCAGATTTGATAAGCAGTAACAGGCTGGTCCCTAAAAATAAGTTAGGCCTTGCTGTTTATTCATTGAGTTTTTTCAAGTGCGCCTGGAGTGAAGCAGCAACAGAAACAAGAGCAGAAGGATTATTCCTCCTCCTTACCTCTCTTTGGTACCTGCAGTTGCCTTTTTCTTATGTTTTCTGAATATTCTTTAAACGCACTCCTAAAGAAACAAAGAAGGTATGGGACTGTTGGAAAAATGAGAGAAAGGAAGATATATAAAATTACTAAGTTTAGGTCAAGTAAAACAGCGTTTATAGTATTATTCATTGAAATGCCTTTTGTTAAGTTTAAAACACATTTAGAGGCAATCTTTTTTTTTTTTAAAGATTTTATTTGTCAGAAAGAGAGAGAGTGCATAAGCAGAGGGAGCAGCAAGCAGAGGGAGAAGCAGGCTCCCCGCTGAGCAAGAAGCCCAATGTGGGACTTGATCCTAGGCCTCTGGGATCATGACCCGAGCCAAAGGAAGATGCTCAACCAATTGAGCCACTCACGTGTCCCTGTTTAGAGGCAATCTTAACTCAGATTATGCTTTCATATACTCTTCTTTCAAAAATGTGTACCCTCCATTATTCCAAAGGTTTCACATTTTTTATCCAATTTTTTTCATAGCAGTTTTATGAGGCCATTTTATAAATGAGGAAACACTAAATGATTGATTCCAAGATGATCATCAGTTAACTGGCACTCAGCTTGGATTTTGGAGTCCTAAAAGTCCTGGCTGATGTTCTTTCAGGCTATTTTCCAAAGTCAAGAATTAGTGACCCAGCTTCAGCAGTAGACTTAATCAGAATTTCCAGTGCATGATGATGAATGAGAAGAACACTCTGAGTGCATTGTGCACATTTTTAAGAGTCACTGAGGTCAACTATCCTAATGCATTAAGCCTGGCGTGTTTTTCTGATTCTCGTGTCAGGTATGTAAGAGGTTAACAGTGGTCTTGTGTGAACTTGTCCACAGTTAGTCTATATCCTCCAAATACACATCTGTGACCTGCTGATAGTTGAGACTGGCTGCATAATTTTAGTTCAGCTTTCTTGAGCTTAGTTCCATTATAGAATGAATAGCAAGAGTTAATGAACAGAATGGGGAGAAGTTTGCTATATCTCCACTTCATAAAATATTGTAATCTTCTGAGTACATATAAGTATCAAAGCCAAGAAAGGAAAACCCTGAGATATATTACTTCACACCACAAATATTGTTTAAAGTCAAGGCACTACTGTGTCTAAAGTAGCAACTTTCCTTCCCCCTATTTTGTATTACAGAAATTATTATCTTTTAGATTTCTACCACCAAGGCCTCTCACAGGTTTGCTGCAGCTCGTTACATTCCAAGCTAAATCAAAGTTTCTAGGTGACAGAACTGGACCGTAAGGCAAAGGACGGAAAGGCAATTACGCTTCCTACAAAATCTCAAACAGCCTAGCTCTAGTTATCAGTTTACTCTTTCTGTGTCGCATCATGTCAATTAAAATCAAGTTTTGTTACTGACCATTACTAGATTAGGCCTACAACAACCTGGATGCAGGAAATATTCTAGAAAAGGTTATCATTTTGCCTACTGGGCTTGCTGGGCGCCATCTGCTGGTCTTTTGGACACAGTGTAAGGTAGATTCTTTTCAGGTTTTCATTACTGTTCTGCTAACAGTATTTGAAAAATAGTAATTTTTAAAAACTTTCACTGAATATAATTTAAATGTGAAGAGGACATTAGAATGTTACACAATCAATTAGCCCAGATCTTGTGACTGTGATTATGTGATAAACTTTACTGGAGCTGATAATGCCTTTTCTTTTATGACAATGCTGGCTTAGATATTTGAGAATTCCTCATTTCGTTTTATATATTTTTTTAAAGATTTTATTTATTTGACAGCGAGAAGCACAGGTACAGAGGGAACACAAGCAGGGGGAGTGAGAGAGGGAGAAGCAGGCTTCAGGGGAAGTGAGAAAGGGAGAAGCAGACTTCCTGCCGAGCCGGATGTGGGACTCGATCCCCGGTCTCCGGGATCATGACCTGAGCCGAAGGCAGTCGCTTAACCAACTGAGCCACCCAGGTGCCCTGAGAATTCCTCATTTCTGAACTGCAATCTCTGACAGTAAAAATATCCTCAGTTTTTAATATGGCAGTTCAAATGTAGGCACTTTTTGTGTACACATTAGAAGAACTGTGTACCATCTTCACGCTTATTCCCCTCACTGGCATACTGGAGAGACCAACAGTTTCCTTTTTACCCCTCTTCTATCTATATCACCTAAAATAACACAGTTTTGGTGAATTTTCATCTAGTAAAAACACACACAATCAAATACATTACTGTTGGGCTCTTGATGAACTAAATGGATCATACCTGAGTTCCAAAGTTTCCATCTGGCAAAATCCTACCACGTTTCCCTCCCCCTCTCTCAAGGTCGGCTTGACCTGTACCCAGTAGCTATAGTGCTGACGAAAGAGCTGGTCAGGAATAGCCAAGAACACAGCGAAGGTCAACATAGTTAGGTTTAAGTATTTTATGATCTTTGCTATCTCCCCCGTTACCATGAATTCAATGTCTTTATGAATAAGTAGTATCCTCAAAGCATCAGAAGTTTTGGATGGGAGCTTTACTAAATGTCGGCAGTCCAAAATGTGAACAGTGAATGAGTGATTAGGCACTAATGAGGAAGAGAAAATCAGCTTACTGCAGGCTGCAGCTTATCAGAAAGGTGTAGTGTTTATATAGAGTTTACACTTAAGTATACTTAAAAGAGTATACAACACTATAACCTTTCCAATCCCTTTGTTTTTACACCCGGCTGCCACTTGATGCTGAGGCTGGTGAGGGAAGGGGAGTGGGCATCATGCTGAAAGCCAGCTTGTTCCAGATTAACTGTGCAGTTAATTGGCCCCTTAGTGCTAGAGCAGTGACTTATGTACCCCTAGTTAGCTCTGAATCCCTAAAAAGGTGATTTCTATTTTCATCATTTTTGAGAGCTCTATTTTACTCTTCACCTCTGTTTCTGCAGCTAAGCTAATGGCCAGGAGGAACTGTGGCTATTGGGTATTAGCACCCTCAACTTCCTGTCTCACATGTAAAAACCCATCAGTCTCAGTTTTTATCTTAACCTCCTTCCCTGCTGTCTTTTCCCACCTCCCAGTATGTGTAATGGGTCTTCTTCCTCCTCTACAAATCCTGACCATTTTTTTCCCCATTGAAAAGAACCAAAACAAGTTTCCTAAAGCAAATACCCTTTCCCAGTCTCCCTTCCAGCTACTACATAATCAGAGTCCTTCAAATAACCAATCTTTTCCTAGAGTCACTTCCCACTTCCATCTTCAAACTCAACTAATCTGCTTTTGTTCTACTCTCCGTGGAAACTGCTCTGACTGCAGATCACCAATCTCTCCCCTTACTTGATCCGTGGAAACTGCTCTGACTGTGCAGATCACCAATCTCTCCCCTTATTTGATGTCTGAAGCATTTTGATGTGTTCCTGAAAATTCTTTAAATACTTGGGACTCCGGTCTGTTCCTTGTCAGTCTCCTTTAATGGCCCCTTGGTTTCCATCCACCTATTCACCCTTATCAAAGATTTGTCCTTGGTCGGTCTCTTCCTGTGTTGGTTCCCTGGGTGGTCTCATTCACATCCAAAGCTTCTATTGTAGTACATCCATTAATGACGGCTGTACCTCCAAACCATACATCCAACTGCTACTGTTCACTTCTACCTGTACCCACAAACAGTCTAAAACTCATTTCATATACATATGAACCCTCTTTCATTCCCAAACTGCTGTTCTACCTCTATTAACACTTTCAGTTAAGAACAAATAAACCTACCCAGCCTTTCAATTCGGAAGTCTGGATAAGTGGTCTCTGCCCTTTTCCTTGTATTCCTCATCAAATCAGTCCCCCAGCTCTGCCATTTGACATGACAATCTCATATAACCTCTCCCCACAGTCACAGTCCAGATCCTCACCACTTCAAATGACATCCTTGCTTATAAATCCAGTGTCTCTCAAAGTGTGGTCCCCTCACCAGTAGCATTATCATCATCAACGAATGAGAAATACAAATTCTTGGGTGGCCTCTGACGTCCCAGATCAGAAACTCTAAGGTGGGGTCCACTAATCTGTGTTTTTTTAAGTTGGAGAACCACTGCTCTAGTTACTCTTCATTAGATATACTCCACCCACTTAACAGCCATCTTGCAAAAAACCAAATCTGGTTGTTTATGCTTTGCATAGAAGCCATATATATATATATATTTTTTTTGTTTTGTTTTGTTTTTTGTTTTTTTTGTTTTTAAGATTTTATTTATTTGACAGAGAGAAACATAGCCAGAGAGAGAATACAAGCAGGGGGAGTGAGAGAGGGAGAAGCAGGCTTCCCACTGAGCAGAGAGCCTGATGTGGGACTCGATCCCGGGTGTCCGGGATCATGACCTGAGCCGAAGGCAGTCGCTTACTCAACTGAGCCACCCAGGCGCCCCCATTCGTGATATATTTTTGATTAGAAGAAGAAATCTAAATTTCTTAGTATAGCACAAGAGGCCCACAAGGATCTAGTTCCTGGTTACCGGTTTTCAGAAGGTAAAGCATAACAGATCATTTTAGTAAGAATGCACAGTCTTACAGTGTTATTAAGGGGATGAATTGTGGAATCCTACCGCCTGAGCTTTCAATCTCCACCTCAGTACTTCACAACTAGCTGTGACTTTGCATGAGTCTCTTATCCTCACTATCACTCAGTTTCATCATCTGTAAAATGAGCGTAATAATGACTTTCATATCACAAGGTTGTTGTGAAGTTAGTATCTGGCACTTAGTCTGGACTCAGTGATTATTAGCTATTACTCTAGTTTTGGTTTTTCAAAGGGAATAGAGCCAATCTAAAGTATAGCAAGAACAGGAGAGGACTGGAATGACTGCCCAGACTAAGGGAAGTGGTCCCCATAACAGAGGCCCGCTTCTCTGGGCAATGTCGGTTAGTCTAGATGTGAATAAAAATACCGTGGTTCTCATGTAAGAGCTTCTGAGATCTCTGGGATTATTTTGAATAGAGGAGGGTGTATCTGTAATCAGATTCTAGGGGAAAGTGAATAGTGAAGGAAACAGGAAAACTCAGAGCAAAGCAGCAAAAACGGTAATGTTTCTTTGATAACAGTTAATACAGTCCTAGTGGACTATATTTTTAGAAATGTTGGTTACTTTTTTTTTTAAAGACTTATTTATTTTTAGAGAGAGACAGTGAGCATGCGGGGAGGGGCAGAGGGAGAGTCTTAAGCAGACTGTGCTGACACAGAGCCTGAGGGGGGTTCCATCTCATGACCCTGAGATCACAACCTGAGCTGAAACCAAGAGTTGGGTGCTTATGCACTGAGCCACCCAAGAGCCCGCAAAAATGTTTGTTAACAGCAAAGGCATTAAGTAACGATGGGAATCCAGTTCTACCCACCAAAAATTAATTATAATTTTGGGCAAATCACTTCTCTCCCACCTCAATTTAATAATCTGTAATATCCGCTATGTTATGAAGATCACTACATACACACTTATGTATGTATTGCTTAGTACAGTGTCTAGTATGTGGGGGCACTCAATATATGGCAACTATTACTACTGGAAGTATATTATCTTTAATACAATAGAAATAGGCACCTCCGGAGATTCCTGTCTGACCAAAGCAATTGTGTATTATCATCTAATATTTCAACTAATACTGGGTTATAATTTTTTTTTAAAGATTTTATTTATTTGATAGAGAGATCATCACAAGTAGGCAGAGTGGCAGAGATAGAAGAGGAAGCAGACTCCCTGCTGAGCAGAGAGCTCAATGTGGGCCTCGATCCCAGGACTCTGAGATCATGACCTGAGCTGAAAGCAGAGGCTTTCACCCACTGAGCCACCCAGGCGCCCTTGGTTATAATTTATAAAACTGAGGAATATAGTAAAAATAGATCCCACAACAGTGTTTCTATCACTTAGATCTTATCAGTTTTCACTTCAAATATGTGTGAGATTGATACTATTCAAATGTTTACATAGTGTCTACTATGTGCCGGCAGGACATTAGGTTGGGTGTGGCTGGGGTGGATGTGGTGGGACAACTCAGATGAGTAAGGCATAGTTCCTGTCCTCAAAGAGAATATAAGAAGAGAAAGGCAAAAATCCAAATAAAACATGATTAAATGCTGGTTATGAGCAAAAAAAAAAAATACTATAGAGGTTAAGTCTTTACCAAGTTGACTAATTTTTCAAAACTTGTGGACTTCTCAGTGTCTCCTGTGTCTTCCTCTGTTAATCTCCATCTATTTTTACGTACTCCATCTTTAGTTATAGTGGGAGTAACGGCCACCCACTGTAACAGAAGGTAGCAGCCGTTTGTTTTGTTTCTCCATTATATTCTCTGTGCTTAACAAAAAGTGGAGCATCTTCCTCCCCTTGTCTTACACAGGGTGGCTCATTCTTGTGCTTCATCTTAGTGCAGATGTCACCTACCCAGAGACCCTTTCTCTGAGCACCCAGTTTAAAGTGTCTTCCCTTTCCCACCCACATTATTATTCCCTAATACATCCCAGCATTATCTTCAAAGCCCTACTGTTGTGCATGTTGTGATGTGCCACCTTGATCCCCTTTAGGAAGGCTTATTTCCCCAGCTCTTAGAACTGCAGCGACAGCCCTCATCAGTTGGCAGTATCCTTCCAGGACTGACCTGGCTGAAAAGAGTGGAGGTCACACCACCTTTTCAGGAAAACAGGCATCCAAAGACTGCCCAGGTATAAAGGCCTGACCCTTCCCTCCAACTTGGGACATCTCTGAAGGGACATACCAGCACTAGAGTTCCCTTGGGACTGTACTGTGGCTTGTTTTTCTATCTGCTGATTCCTGCTTCCTTTATTCCTTGTTAAGATCCTGGTAAACGTCCTGCCCACAAATCTCCTCAGACTGCGCTTCCCAGGGAACCCAACCTAAGATAATTAGAAACATCTTGTTCATTACAAGGGTACTTGTTTATTTTTTTTTTCTCCCATCACTAGAATATAAGCTCCATGTGGTTAGGGACTAGTTCTGTCTTGGTCACTGCTCTATCTGCTAACTCAGCACAGTGTCCCATATATATATATATATATATATATATAGAGAGAGAGAGAGAGAGAGAGAGAGAGAGATAGTGAATGATTGAAACTGCCAGAATTGAGAGCCTCTGTAACAGCAACAGTATTTGGGCATGGTCCTATTCGAGAAAAAGATAAATATGAATATGAATAGGAGGTTTTCATCTCGAAAGGATTTCCATCCACAGTGTCCAAAGTCCCGTGAGTCCTGCTTCTGCTTTCACACGGTGGCCACTAACCATGCTGTACAACAGATGTCCACTGCCACGCCAGAGAGTGGCCCTCACCCCCGAGACAGACACACAGGCGTACAGTGCCCTCTCCCTGCAAAGGACTGACCAAGGAACCACAGGTTCCGGCTAGCAGGTGGCAGCGCAGGTGCAAACGGTGCTTTCACTGGAACACCTTTTCCAGCTCCTCCACGGGGTGGCCGCGCAGACGGGAGAGGGAGGAGGGTCTACACCTGGAACTCCACCCACCCTATTAGAAAACCTCGCCATCCATATTCCTTCTGTCAGTAAGCATTTGCTGCCAATGGCTGTGTTAAGGGTAGGTCTTTAGTTTTCTAAGGTGCCAGCCTCCTCCTTGTCCCCGCCCCCAAATATCCTTCAGCGAAGACACCAGTGACCTTTCGGAGAGTGGAGCAGGGGGCACCAACAAGCCCACCTCCCCTCTCTTCGGCCCGGCAGAAAGCAGGTTTTTCCACCTGAGGTTCCAGCGCTCTCACCTGCCCACCAGCCGCTGAGCCTCCCCAGGCCGCCGCCACCAGCTAGCCCCAGAGGCCGGGCCGCACGCAGCTGCCGCAGCGGGTCCAGGGAACCTGCGCTCGGCGCCCGGAGACGGAGCATGCGCAGCACTGTTTGGTGCCGGCGCTGCTGAGAATCGGCTTTTCCGGGTTTTAGTGAGGTTCTCAGCCCAGGAAGCCTATGCCAGAGAGCGAAAAGAGCCGGGGGCGGAGCTTATTCCGCATCAGTCTCAACAACGGAGTTGAAACTAAATAATTTAAACAACATAAAATGGACGTGTTAGGGTACAGTATCTACCTTATGGCGCGCGCTTAAGAGCTATTACTGAATGAATGACAAGTAGGCAACGGTTCCCCGCAGCGCTGGGTCTTCCCATATTCAACCAATCACAAGGCGTCTGATTTTTTTTTTTTTTTTTGCGCCATTTCTCCACCCTCTTTTACATCTGTTCACAAAACCAGGAGAAAAGGAATGGCTAATCACCACGTCCCTGGATCTGGGTGGAAAGTGGACATGCGCAGTGAGAGCTGGTCGCTTTCAGAGAGCTTTTACCCGCAGCCTTTCCTATGGGGACGTTTGGGTAGGTTAGGAGTCCTCCAATTCTTTCGCTTCACAAAGTGGCTAATTTTGGCACTGCCTCCCCATCCTGCTTCTTAGTTCGAGGACGAAACTTTTATTTTTCTGTAGCATTCAAAAGAATTATGGAGGAAGTTATGCGTATCGCTATTTTAAAGTTTACCCGGCATTGTAAAAGCCACCTTTGCTTTCTGACCTTCCTTATAACCTCATTCTTGTGCTAATAATTTTCTGACATCAAGGTGCTCTGAACCGCAGAAACGTTGCGGCTTATTTTTCTTTTCTGCCGAGCATCTCTGCCGTCTAGCATTTTGGGTAACCGTGATTCGTTACCTGCCAATCATATTGACGGCGTTCCGAGTGTCTAAATAGCCAGGCTTGGCCGCCATTTTTGTTTTGGGCTCTCCTTGAAAAATGGGCGGAGGCCATTTTGGGGGGGGTAGATTGCTCGCACTACTCCGGCCCTTCACTTAGCGTTTCGCCGCCATCTTAAGTCCTGGTTTTGGCCTCAAGCCGAGAGTGAGGCCGCTCAGATCATCTTGTGTTTGGGCGGCGGCAGCGTTTTACCAACGCTCCGGGAGACCCTGGGAAAGGGAAGTAAGGTGGACGCTTGAATCCCCAAAGCATTTGAAGGTGGGCTGGAGAGCTCGCTCTCTGTTAAGTCAGTTTCCTCAACCAAGTACTACTCCACCTGTGACCCTGGACAGTAACAAAACTAGTAAAATCCCGAACCCAAACCCTGCCACCGTCATAGGTAAGAACGTAGAACTCCTGACGACCTAAGATGTTCCTTCACTTGAACTTAACTGTTTGCCCATCTCCTTCTCCTCCCACCCGCCGTGGTTTTTTTCTTTTGATTTTTTAACCTTTTCTGAATTCTTATCCCTGTGCTTCCATCTTTTTTCATTGTTTTAAAATTGCTAAGGAGTTCTTAACCTAAGTGTGCGGGAAACCTGGACATAAAAGTGGAAAGTTTTGGTCTGGAGAATTTGTTTTTTGGGGGGGAAAAATGGAGTACAATGAATGGGCCACGTGTTTGTATCAAACAGTGGCTGCCCACAACCATTTTACAAATATAGCCTCTTCTCAGACATTTTTAGGTTATGACTAAGTATCGATTGTGTTTGTATATACTGCCCAGTTCACTCATTTAGTCATTGCATTTATTGAGTGCCTAACGTATGCTAGGCCGTAAGGATTCTGCAGTAAACCAAAACAACAAAAAAAATCCCCTTTCTTTCTTGGCGTTTACATTCTGACCTCAACGGCTACTAGGTTGGGGCAAGTAATAGTCTGTGGTTCTTAGCACTGTTGGACTATGACAAGTATCCCCTTGCTTCTTCCCCTATCATCTCACCTTACCCCCCCCCCCCCAGGAGAAATTGTATCAACACTTATTTCTTGGGTCCTAGACGCCTCTATCTTTGTAGGCCAGGTGGTTAATTTTATGACCAATATCCAAGATACTTAGGCTCTTGCTCAGAGTGTGGTCTACTGACTAGCATCACCTGGGAGCTTCTTAGAAACTTTAGTCTCCGTTCCCATCAATATCCACTGAATCAGAATCTTTCCTAGGGAGTGCACTTTAAAATTCATGGAGTATTAATTCAGGGAGTGACCTAAAGATATAGAATGTCTCTTTTCAACGTGTATTTCTTGAACAGTTCAGAATATATTGTCAGTTTATTCCATGTTTTCCATGCAGTGGACATGACATGTTTTCCTGGGCTTTTATTTTTTTTTGCATTTGTTTCTTTTTTTCTAGAGGGAAAGGGATAGGGAGGAGGAGAAAGGGAGCCTCAAGTTGGGCTCCATGAATAGCAGTGGAGCCCAGCAGGGAGTTTGATCTTTGGTGCCTGAGAGCATGACCAAAGCAAAAACCAGGAGTCTGACACTTAACCCACTGAGCCACGCAGGCGCCCCTTCCTTGTGCTTTTTATCCTTCAACTTGATGTCAAGATAACAATTTAGTGTTCTGAAAAATTGAGAATTTGTCTGGTATATTATTATGTAACTGTTATCATGGCAACACCTGTGTGTATATTTTCCCTCTGTGCCTATGTTCACTTTTAATTTATTACAAGTTGAATTCAAAAGCCTGCATGTGTTCATCAGTTCAATATTGACTTGGAAAACCTTAGGCCATGCTGTACCAAAGATTTTTGTAGCATCTTGCTCTCTTCTGTCTTCCTCTAGTGAGAAATCTAATCATTTAAAAAAAAAGAGATTCCAGGCCAATATTTACACCAGTGGTTGGAATTTAGGAACCAGTTTTAGACACCGTGGTTGGAATTTAGGAACCAGTAAGGTGTTTGAGAGACAGCAAATTACTTTTATGATTTTCACCTGCTGTGTTTAGATTTTTTAAATCCCAGATGGATTTACTTAAAATAATTAGGAATTTAAAGGCATTGAAGAGAATTGGACCAGAAATGGGGTGAACCAGTTTCCCGGGAACTGGTCAACTTGCCATTTATTTGTTGTGGGCTCAGTAAGTTGTCCAGCTTTTCTGTGTTGTCCTTTTTCCGCCTATTAATTTGGAAAAGAATGAAGGTTGTGTTGTTTTTTTTATTTAGCCTCCTGTGAGTTTTTCAAAATGCAGCAAGTACTTAAGTGTTGTGTAAGTATAATGTGTACCGCTTTTGATTTTCACATATTGAATCTTGTATTATATTAGAGTATAGTGGGTAAAGAAATGAACTTCAGAGCCAGTATTCAAATGGCTGGATTCAAATCCTAGCTCCTCCACATACTGGCTGTGTGATCTTGAACAGATTACCTTTTTTTTTTTTTTTTAAATATTTATTTATTTATTTATTTGACAGAGAGAGAGAGAGAGAGAGAGAGATCACAAGTAGGCAGAGAGGTAAGCAGAGAGAGCCCAGCAAACAGGCTCCCTGCTGAGCAGAGAGAGCAGAGAGCTGGATGTGGGCTTCTATGGATCCCAGGACCCTGAGATCATGACCTGAGCTGAAGGCAGAGGCTTTAACCCACTGAGCCACCCAGGCGCCCGACCTTGAACAGATTACTTGACTTTGCTTCAGTCTCCTCTGTAAAATAGGGTCAATGTGAGGATTAGGTAAGTTAATAATTGCTTAAAATAATGCTTGGCAGGTGATCACAGCTATGTACATGTTAATCGTTATTTTTTATTATAATTAAATCTTTGGGTTCTTAAGTTTTGTTCTTTCATGAAAATCACGATTGGAAAAGGTATTACAGTTCCATGACTTTGGGACATATACTCCTTGGGAAGAGAGGGGATTGGTCTAAAGACAAATGCATTTTTATTATATATATTTTATATATAAATATATAAAATATATTATTTTTTTATTTTTAAAAAAAAGATTATTTATTTGACAGCGAGAGAGAGAGAGAGAGAGAGAGACAGACACACACACAGCAAGAGCAGGAACATAAGCGGAGGGAGTGGGAGAGGGAGGAGAAGCTGGCTTCCCACCCAGTAGGCAGCCGGATGTGGGGTTCAGTCCCAGGACCCTCGGATCATGAGGCTAGCCGAAGGCAGACGCTTAACAACTGAGCCACACAGGCGCCCCCCAATTTTTTTTTTAAACAGCCTTATTGAGGAATATAGGCATATTTTGCTTTATTGTGCTTTGCAGATATTGTCCTTTTTTACATATGGAAGGTTCAGAGCAACCCTGTGCTGAGCAAGTCTTTTGCTGCCATTTTTCTGACAGCTTTTTCTTGCTTCATGTCCCTGTGTTACATTTTGGTAATTCTTGAAATATTTCAAACATTTTTGTTATATTTGTTATGGTGCTCTGAGATCAGTGATTTCAGCTTGCCAAAAGCTCAGGTGATGGTTAACACTTTTTAGCAATAAGGTATTTTTTAATTAAGGTAAATATATTGGTTTTTTAGACATAATGCTGGGTCACATTTAATAGACTATAGTGTACAATTGAAACATCACTTTTTTTAAGGATTATAAAACCTTAGTGACCACTATTTACCAGTATTTACAGTAAAGTAAGCAATATACAGTAGGATAACATTCTGACTACAAAGTTATTGTTTTTCCTGGTTTCTGCTGAACCAGTAACTCAAATACTGAGAAGACTGAGACTTCATGTCAGGAATAAATTAGGATAGGGAAGCCTGAGTGGCTCAGGTCATGATTATGCGGTCCTCAGGGCCTGGCCCGCCCAGCAGAGGAGTCTGTTTCTCCTCCCTCTACCCCTTCCCTGGCTGTGCTCTCTCTTTCTAATAAATTAATAATATCTTAAAAAACAAAAAAAGGGTAGGAATAAGTTGGGATAAAGAAAAAACATGCAGGTCATGAATTCAGATTATAGAAGTCTGTTCTGTTCACTCATTTATTCTAGCAAGTGCTAAATTGCCAGCATCTCTACCCGTCTAATTATGATTAGGTTTCCATGAACAAAGTGTTAGACATTCCATGAATCATGATCTTTTAGGCAGTGCAGGTCTCTGATAGTTCATGAGTTTGGGGTGCTGGACTCAAGTTTTTGCAGGTGTATGTTTGCAGTTGTTGGTAGTCTGCAGTTAGAAGCATCAGTAAATTTCGTGACTAATAGTTGTTAGCTTCATTTTGAATGAATACTTATGGTCACCACCTATCATCAGGTACTGCTTAGCAACTGGTGACAGAGATTTCAACTTGAAAAGGAATGGTTCAGTAGAAGGAACTTGTACATGTCCATTTAAGTTTTGCTTACCTAATTAAAACACACCAGGACTTGTCTAGTTTTGTCATTTGGGTGGGGAAGTTGTTGGTGGTGATAAAATTTTCCTTTCCAGGATCTTGCAAATAAACTTGCATTAATATGGCCATCGTTATGCATATGGATTCTGATGTGGCTTCTTTTAAATCGTGAAATTTAAATTGTCTTCTTAATATTTAAGTTGTCCAATTTTAATTACAAAACTTGAAAGGTTAGGGCTTCAGGAAAAAATTCAATTTAATTTTAAGTGATTTATTTTTAAAGATTTTTTAAATTTACTTAGCACAGACGAAGAGGGAGAAGCAGATCCCTGCTGATCAGGGAGCCTATGTGGGGCTCAGTCCCAGAACCCTGGGATCATGACCTGAGCCTGAGGCAGATGCTTAACTGACCGAGCCACCTTGGCTCCTCTTAAGTGATTTATTTCTTAAGTTACCGAAAATGGTAGCATCCCAGGAACACGGGTTTATCCACCGTTATAAAGTGTTTCCCATTCATTGTACATCGGTCCAGAACTTTTTCTACCACAAATTCTTCTACTTTTTACTTCTTCCATTCTGTCTCTTTCCCATTTTTTTGCAAAAATTGAGGTCATTTTTTTAATTGCAGACTTGCATAGTTATTACTCATCACTTACAAGGTGCTACAGGTCCCTGGTCTTAAACATCACTTTTATACACACTGGAGAACCAAAAAATTCATGTGATTCCCTTTATTACGATAATCACTTTATTGTGGTGTGGAGTTGAACCAGGAATATCACCATGTTATGTCTGTAATTGTGGTTCAGTAAACTGCACATATTACTGGTAAAACCATCACCACAGTCAAGGTATATCCCCCGGAATGAGCATATCTATGTTCCCCCAATTTCCTTCTGCTGTTTTATAATCCCTCTGGCTGCTTGCTTCCAGAGAACTCATTTGTTCTCTGTTATGTTAGATGTCACTATAGAAAAGTTTGCATTTCCTAGCTTATTAAAAAGGAATGTTATAGTACATGGTATTTTTTGGTGGGAGTCCAGAGTCTGATTTCTTTTCATGATTGAGAGCTGCCTTTGTTGCAAGTATTGTGTCAAATTTTTTTTTTTAATAGCTGGGTTGTAGTCTTTTGCTAGATGTCCTGTAATTTGTTTATACATTCACCGGTTGAAGGACATTAGAGGTTGTTTTTATTTTCACAGTACTCCTTTTCACATTGCTTTGTTCTCTGGCTTATTTGAATTGGGGAAAAATGTTTGGAAAAAAAAATTACTTGGTGTCCTTGCCTTTTATGTACACTGAAACCAGGAGGTGACTGTGGTAAAATGGGGTATGTAGCGGGATTTTTTTTTTTTACCTTCGCCTTTGTTACTTTATGGATTAATGTTTTCTGAGTGAAACATGTTATGGCTTTTTAAAAATCCCAAATGCATAGCCCTTGATATGTGCATGCCTAGTCATTTTAAGTTGTGTTAAATCTTTAAAGCCTACTGTTTGTATACTACTTTTTGGAGATTGAAAGCAATAATGGAAGCACACTAAGAAACCTACCCATCAGGCAACAAAGTAGAGATCTAAATGGAGAGTACTGCTCATTTAATATTGGTGTAGGTACATTTCTAAAGTCTTGGCTTCTGTTACAGAAAAGCAGTGCCTCCTGGTTATTATGGCATTGATATTTTGTGCTTGAATACACTGGAATTGGTAACTAAAATTATATTTGACTTATGTTAGTCATAGGATAATATATAGAACATTGCTGTTATAATATCTTGGACATTTAAGTTCATGTGTGTCATTGTATTGATTCTCTAGTTAGAAAAGCTTGGAATTTTGTTTTACCATTAAATTATTTTTAAATTTGCATGTGGTAAAATTCATTGTTTTTGGTATACACCTTCATGACTTTTGACCAATGCACTGAGTTTTGTTACCATGGTTTCAATAGGAATGCAGGACAAGTTCATGATCTCCCCACCTCCTCCCCCCACCCCCTGCCAAAGTCTCTCCTGCTGCTTCCTTAGTAGTAACTCTTCCCCATCCCCAGATTAGCAACCAAAGATCTGCCCTCCATCTGTATAGTTTTCATGTTGAAAGGATTAGATTTCAAGACAGTTATGTTAATAATTATCAGCAGGTTTTGTTTTTTGTTTTTTTTTTCTTTAATATATATACTGTGAAGGTGACTGGAAGACAGTTAGAGTGGGGCTTGGGACTTGTGGCAGGAAGTGAGTTGATTAGGTGCTCTTTGTGTCCTGTAATGTTTATAATGATTATGGTTAACTTAGACCAAGGAACTGATGTAGGAAAGATGTTAGAGTTCGAAGCCAATGGCCAAGAAAGAATTCTTGAGACATCTCGGTGCAAAAAAGTGACTTTATTACAGCACGGGGACAGGACCTGTGGGCAGAAAGAGCTGTACTGGGGTCATAAGAAGTGGCTCATTTTATAGTTTCAAGTTGGGAGGGGGTTAGGGATAGTGGAAGCATCTCTGGTATTTTGGAAGCAAGGTTTTCAGGATCCTGAGGGGGCTACCCATTGTTAGGAAAAGGTCCTTTATTACTGTTTAGTAAAAACTCAGCCATGAGACCCTTCAGATGGATATTGGTGGGTCATATGCTTGGACGATGACTGCCAGCAAGTATCTTGGGGGGGGGGGGCTAAAGGAATTTTTATATGTTAAAGAGGACTTCCCGGGTCCCGGGGTTTGGGCTAGGACTGCTAAAGTGGCAGCATCGGGGCAGTAGAGTCTCTCGAGGAATGACACTTTGCCTGTTTCAAGGACTTGTCAGTGGTGTAAGTATAAGGAAATTTAATAATTGTTCTTTTTGTTTCCCATATCACCACCACCGATGTCTCAGGAACTCTGCCAAGTCAGATCTTATCTAGTACTCACAGGACCTCTAGATAGACTTACTATCACCCCACCTCATAGATAAGAAAATGGGAGACTTAGAGGAATTAATTGAATAACTTGTCTGAGATCTCTTGAAGAATTGAACACATGTCTGTTTTACTAGAACCTAGAGGCTGTGACTGCCTTCATAAGCTGATGCCTGTATCTGTTTCTGACAAAGTATTAAATAAAAATTAGACTTACCTATTAGTGAAGCATCCCATGCCAGGATCAGTGAGGATTTTCTGTGCGCACAGCAGGAAGTGAGGGAGCCAGATTTTGGGCCAACTGGCTGGATTAAGGATGTAGAGGGACTGAAAGGCAGGACCATTCCGTGGAATTATTTTTGGTAGAGGATTTCAGTATTTGATTTATATTTAAAGATGAAAGAAAGTCCTAATGTTTTTGTCACTTTAATTAGCCTCCTTCCACTGTTGGAGCTTCCCTGTTTGTTTTTTTAATTTTTAAATTTTTTTAAAAAGATTTTATTTATTTGACAGAGAGAAACACAGCGAGAAAGGGAACACAAGCAGGGGGAGTGAGAGAGGGAGAGGCAGGCTTCCTGCTGAGCAGGGAGCCCAGTGCAGGGCTCAGTCCTGGACTCTGGGATTATGACCTGAGCTGAAGGCAGTCCCCTAATAAACTGAGCCACCCAGGCACCCTGCTTCCCTGTTTGTTTTTTTGTCTTGTTTAGTTTTCCTTTTTTACAAGCTGATTTTGGAATTCAAAATTATCATAGGAATAGTAGGAAAGCTGATCCTTTCTTACAATGACATTGCCTTTTTAAGCTTTAAGCTGTCAACAGCAAGATCTTTCTTCATTTGTTCGTTTTCCTTGGTATTTTTGTTAAAGTTTGTGATTACTTCCTTGATACTGATTTTTTGTTTTTTGTGGGGTTTCTTTGGTGATAAAATTAGATTGGGACAGGGAATGAAATGGCTCCTTAGGAGTCCTAGAGTCTTTGTTGTTTTCTGTTTCTGCTCCTGTATTTAGCAACAGTTTTTTTTTTTTTTTTTTTTTTTTTTTAAGATGAAAAAGGAAGTATAGTAATTTTCTTGATAAAATTTGAAATCTAGAGATTAGAAACCTAAAGTTAATTTCTAGCCTTCTTAATCTGGGGTAGTTGTTTTGGTTTATGACATAGACCAGCAAATCTAAAAGGAAGACAAATGTGAACTTCAAAATGCCATGGATTTTCCCACAGAATAATCTAGAAGGTCACTGACTTTCTTTATTAGCTTTTATCTCTGCTTTGTATTTAAATGACAGGACAATCATGTGATAATGTTTAATCTACTTTCATTCCCTCCCCAAGTTAATTTTCTTAAGGATCTTAAGATCTTTCTCTCTCTATGAAAGACATTAATGCACACATATTTTTGGTGGGGTCATATTCTATCAAAGTTTCCTCTTTGTGAAAAGAATGAATGTTTTCAGGCCAGAGAAAGTGGACTCAAGAATGCAGAGTAGGGGATGAGATGTAATTTCTAAGATTTATAATATACTTTAACTTCTCAGGATACTTATGTAAATTATCTTTCAGATATTTGGAAAATTGATCCTTTGAAGATTGCCCTGAACTTCTTAAAATCAGGCAGTAAACTAAAAATTCTGCTAAACTTAGACTTCAGTTGGACGCTTTGATAGCAAGACTCCCTCCCCCCTCCCATAGATTTTATTTATTTGAGAGAGAGTGAGAGAGAATGAAGTGGGGGGGTGGAGAG
This sequence comes from Spilogale gracilis, assembly GCA_004023965.1. Taxonomy (NCBI): domain Eukaryota; kingdom Metazoa; phylum Chordata; class Mammalia; order Carnivora; family Mephitidae; genus Spilogale; species Spilogale gracilis. The sequence goes on from PITA01005958.1 coordinate 54,384, forward strand.
GGAGAAGCAGGCTCCCCACTGATCAGGGAGCCTGATATGGGGCTCTATCCTAGGACCCTGGGATCATGACCTCTGAGCCAAAGGCAGACGCTTAGCTAACTGAGCCACCCAGTTGCCCCTGATAGCAAGACTTCTAACATTATGCTTTAAATCCTGGGCACTAAGCTTGTTGCTCTCTCTTGAAAGCAACTTTAGGCCTAGGGAAGTAGTCTTTTAAGATGCACACTTTTTATGTTGTGTGTGTGCATGTTTATGATGATCAGTAAAGGAAGTCTAGAAAAACCTTAGGATGTAGTCAGATTTAAAATTGAATGACTACAGAGGCTAAAAATATCTTTACCATTCAAATGAATATTAGAATGTCTGTATTTTATAAAAACAAACAAAAAATTATGCAGTGAAAAACTCACATTGATGGCCTACACTTCAACAATATCTCTGATCTGTTGCCCATTATTTTCAAGAGGAAACACTTTGATCTTCTGTTTACAAGTTTATGTGTATTACAACTCTTTCAGCTTAGGCTACATGATATATTCAACTTAAGTATTTTTTATGTATTGAAATAGGTCCAGAGTGCTTTGACCTCTTTTTAAGAAAACTTAATGTGGAATTAGATTTGGGGGCAGTAAAAATTTATTGGATAAATAGGAATAGATCTAAAAGAAAAAAGTCTGTAGCCCCTTATTTGGTACTATCAACAGGCTCGAGTCTACAAACTTTTTTTTTTAAAGATTTTATTTGACACAGAGTACGAGCAGGCGGAGCGGCAGGGAGAAGGAGAAGCAGGCTCTCTCTGTCTGAGCAGAGTGCCTGATGTGGGCTTGATCCCAGGATGCTGGGATCATGACCTGAGCCAAAGGCAGACACTTAACCCACTGAGCTACCCAGGTGTCCTAGGTCAGAAAACTTTTGAAGCATGCCTGTACCATGTACCAGGTGTCAAAGAAGGTGGACCTTGTCCTCAAGGCACATATAGTCAGACAGAGGAGAGCGACTAAGGACCAGAGTTATGTGTAATTTGCTGAGCTAAGCATGAAAGTCGTGGTGTTGTGAGGTGCCCGTGTGGCCCAGAGTAGAGAGTGATTCAGTCTAGAGATTCATGGAGGCCTCTGAGGAGCAGGTGGTGTCTGAGTTGGGTTTCGGAGGATAGCTCCCCTTAGGAGGGAAAAGACATTCTCCGGGACTGCCTGTATGGGTGATGGTAGGGAGAGCGCGAGCTGCATGTTCCAGGACAGATGGTGGAGGTGGCCATGTGGGGGCAGTGAGGCTGTGGAGTTGCCGTGAGATCCGAGGTGTGGGTGGAGGTGAAGTGTGGGAGATCCCAGTCAACAGTTCTGATTGGAGGACTCCTGCTCACTTACCTCCAGTGATGGCTTTGGGGATAGAGAAGTGCTCTGCTTGTGAGGACCTTCAGGGTAACTGACTCTTTGGGTTTCTGGGACTTTTGGCATATCCAAGTAATGATTTTTCCTTCTCAGAGAAGGCAGATGGGTCCTTCTTTGACTTTCATCTGTTTGGTCCCAGATGATGGGCTGTGTGCCTGCAGTAAAAGAAGAGAGCCAAGTGCTTTCCCCAGATTCCCTGGTAACTGGTCTTTCTGTGTTTAGACTTCATGCTTTTCAGCTTTTAAGAAAGAATAGTGAGAGACGTACCCCTCACCTCCCCAGAGGAGGTTAAGAATTATGAGTGGTTGTTGTGCAGTCATTGTAAAGGCATAAATAATAAAAGGGCTCAGGAAACTCTTCTACCTCCACTCCCCATCATCTTGCCTGACCTGTAGACCTGGCTAGGTGATGGGCATCTATTTTTCTATTGGATTATTTAATTTTGGAATGTCGTCCTTTGCTAGTTATATGTCTTATAAATATCTTCTCCCCGTTTGTGAACACCCCCCATTTCTTTATTGTGTATTTTGATGAATAGAAGTTTTAATTTTTGTAAGTCTTTTATTTTGAAATAGAGATGCACAGGAAGATGGCAAAAAAGGGGGGGTCCTGTGTACCCTTCGTTCAGTTCCCCCTCAGTAGTCATATCTCACGTGTTTATAGAGCTAAATTAAAACCAGAGAATTGACATTGATACAGTACACAGGGTTTATTACATTTAAGCAGTTTTACATGTATTTATTTAGTTCTGTGCCATTTTATCACATGTGTTTTTTTTATGGAACTGTCACCAACCACAGTTAGGGTACAGAACCCCACTGCCATAGGCTCCTCCCTACCACCTATTCATGTAAAGCCACATACCCATCTCCCATTCTTAATCCATGGCAACCTTTAATCTGTTATTCACTTCTGTCATTTTGTTATTTCAAGAATGTTATATAAATGGAATTGTATATTATGTAACCTTTCAAAAGTAGCTTTTTTTCATTTAGCATAATTCCCTTGAGATCCATCCAAGTTGTTACCTGTATCAAGAGTTCATGCCTTTTTTGCTGAGTAATACCCCATGGTATAGATAATACAAGTATGTTTAACTTTTGCCCATTAAAGGACATCTGGGTTGTTATTAGTTTGGGGCTATTATGAATAAAGTTTGCTATAAAGATTTGCATACAGATTTTTTTTTTAAAGATTTTATTTATTTGACAGAAACACAGCTAGAGAGGGAACACAAGCAGAGGGAGTGAGAGAGGGAGAGGCAAGCTTCCCGCCAAGCAGGGAGTCCAGTGCTGGGCTCCATCCTGGGAATCCAGGATCATGACCTGAACCAAAGGTAGACGCTTAACGACTGAGCCACCCAGGCGCCCCTGTATACAGATTTTGATGTTTTGCCTAGGTTTTCATTTCTCTGGGATAAATTCCCAGGAGTGAAATTTTTGAGTCATATGGGAAGTGCATACTTAGTTTTTTATAAGAAACTTTCTCCCTTCTGTTGTGGCTGTACCACTTTTATAGTCCCAGAGGCAAAGAGAAATGCATTTTCCCTGCATCCTCATCACCATTTGGTGTCACCACTGTTTTTTATCTGCCATTCTGGTAGGTACGTAGTGATATCTCATTGGTGTTTTATTCGCATTTCTCTGATGGCTCATAATGTTGAGCATCTTTTCATTTGCTATTTATCATCTGTCTTTTCATGCCTTTTACCCATTTTCTGACTGGATCGTATTTTTTTTTATTGGTGAGTTTTGAGAGTTCTTCATATGTTCTAGTTATAAGACTTTTGTTGGATATGTGAATTGCAGATATTTTCATCCAGTCTGTAGGGAAGTTTGAATTTTAATACCATTCTTTTTCTTTATGGTTTGCACTTTTTGTATCCAGTTAAAAAACTCCTTCCTTTACCCTGAATTCTTGAAAACATTCTCTAAGAGGTTCTGGTTTTTTTTTTTTACATCTTAGTTTTTTAGTCCATCTGTAATTGATTTTTGTGTGTTGTATGAAATAGTGCTCCCAATTTCATCTATTTCCAAATGGATAGTTATGCAGCCACAATTTTTTGAGTGAATAATCTCTTCTAATTTCCCACTGATTGGCAGCACTGCTTCTGTCATCTGTGTCCATAAACGTGGAGGTTTGTTTTCTAGTCTTTGTGGTCTGTCCCTTGGGACGGTTTACCCTTTTGCCAGTACATATTGTTGTATTTACTGTAGCACTCTTGTTCTGCTATATCTGGTAAGACAACCCCCTTCCTTTGTTTCTCTTCTCTTCTTTTTTCTTTTGCTTTATAAGTATCTTAGTCCTCTTTGCTCTCAGATTCCCTGTTCAGGATTATGCTTAGAATTGCTTTAAGTTAGAAGAGCAGTTTGAGGAGGTCTTCCACATTTAATATTACATTTATTTCTAGGGACGCCTGGGGACTCAGTCGATTAAGTGTCTGCCTTCCTTGGGTTCAGGTCATGATCCCAGGGTTCTAGGATGGAGTTCCACATCAGGCCCCTTGCCCAGCAGAGACCCTCCTTTCTCCCTCTGCCTGCTGCTCCCCCTGCTTGTGCACTCTCTCTCACAAATAAATAAGTAAAATCTTTTAAAAAGATAATTTTTTTTTCCCAAGGTATTTTGTGTTTGTCGATGCCAGTTTAAAAGTTATTTTAAAATTGACATTTTCTACCTATTTCAGAGGAATCGCTTTTAATGGTTTGTCATGAAGCATGTTTGCTACATTTTTTGTAGATGCTTTTTTATGATTAAGAAATTTTTTTAAAGTTTATGTATTTGTTTATTTTTAATAATATAGTAATCTCTACACTGTGGGACTTGAACTCATGACCCCGACGAGATCAAGAGTTGCATTCTCTTCTGACTAAACCAGTCAGGTGCCCCTATGATTAAGAAATTTCTTTTCTCAGATTTCTAATGTTCCTTATTTTTTCCTACCTCTATTAAAATGACCATGTCTTTTTTTTTTCTACTTTAATTTTTTAGTGTGGTGATTTTTCTAGTGTTAAACCAACCTTGCACTCCTCTGATAAACGTCACTTGGTTCTGGTATATTTTTTAAATGTTAGATTCAGATTGCTTCTCTTTGTTTAGGTTTCTTGCCTCTGTGTTCACGTGCAGGATTGGCTGTAATTTTCTTTTCCTGTACTGCCCTCATCTGGTTTTGCTATCAGGACTTAATGAGTTGTTGAGGGGAGTGGGCAGGGTTCCCTCTTCTCTTTTCTGGAGGGATTTGTAAACTGGTATTATATGTTCCTTGAACTACTGTTGGATTTTGGATCATAAAGATTTAGAAATAGAAGAGATTTGAGAGTCTACCTGTGTAACATCCTTGTCCTACTGAGGCAGAGAGAATTAAATTCTGAGGGTCAAATCCAGAGGGTATGGTTCTCTGTATCATGACAGCTGTTTCATCATTTCAGAAATCCTAAAGTTAAGGTAACAGCCATTTTATTACCTTCACTCTGAAGTCCATGCAAAGCCTTATAACAGAGGTTTGGAACCCCTTTAAAGTGACAGGCTTCTAGCCTTATCTGATTAAGTTGCAGAACCTGGGAGGGGGGAAGGGAGCCTTGGAAGACAGGTACTCTGACAGCTCAAGGAAAGCCTGGGAGAGCCGGTGGAAACCTCACCGGCTCCACTGTTGAGTAGAGGCTCCAAAGGGTATTAATCTGTATATTGCCCAGTGTGATGATAGGTGATTACTTTCTTCTGAATATCAAAGAAATATTCACCATGTGGTATTTTTTATGAAAGTTGTAAAGATTCAATACACTTTTTGAAAAATTTCCCTAGAAACAGCAAAAATAAAATGGTCAGGTACATAAATGACCCAGCTTCTATTATCTGGAATATTTCTGCATCCAGCAGACATTTCTCCAGCACCCTCTAGTGTCAAGCAGTGCTCTGAGGGCTGTTCACCTTTGAGAACCTGTTCCTACCCGAATGGAAAAGAGTGCTTTTACCATATTTGGGAATTAGCAAACTGCTTCAATTCACCATTTTGTTCATTTCTTCCACTTGTCCCTAGGATGTAATGGAGCAAAAGAAAGGTTTCTTTTCTAAAATTACCAGCAGATTTGCAGGCTCAAGGTCTATTCTCTTGGCTATCCAGATGTGTTTTTGGGCTTTATGTTGGTGGACTTTTTTTTGCTTATGGAGATCTGTGCCATGTCACCTAGCACAATGGTATATTGAATTCATTCAGACTACGTTTCCTCAGCTGTTGACTTCCTTCCTCTTCCATTAGCAGGAGAGATCCCCCACTCCTGTAGCTCTTACTTTGTTGGGATCTTGCCTTTGAGGCGGGAGTGGGGGAGGAGTGTTGAGGGAGGGAAGGGTACACATACCTTGACAGCCCAGTTAACCCTGGACCTTGGCAGTTCTGCAGTTGACAGATGGTCTTGTTTGCCCTCACCTGAATTGACAAGACACTTTTCTCACCCTTGACTCTCACCTGTGAGACCCTGGCCTGGTCTGACAAGTATACTCTTTAGTGGAATAGATGGCAGGGCTGAGAGTAGATAGATTGTGAGAGGTCTCTCTTAGCCTACAGTTGTGACTTTTTGAGCCTCCAAACATTGTGGAAACAAATGAAAAAATTATATACATCAAGAGGTAGGATGCCTAATGATATTAAAAGATAGGTTAAAAGTAAACAAAATTAAAAATATCCAGTAGGTGAAGGGAATTAAGAAAAAATACATACGCGAAATGTATAGTATAGTTCCTTTTCTCCATGTGGCCTGTTTTTACATTAGTGGGCGATATTATATAAGCATGGTCCTATATTTGGTCCTAGGTTTTTACAGATCATATTTTTGGCCCTATATTTGGTCCTAGAGTCTCACAGATCATATTTTTGAGATTGGACTTTGATGATACTTCTTGAAAAATCCAGTCTTTAAAAAAAAATGCAGCTACTCTTGCTTTACTGATAAAAGTAACGAGAAAAAAAAAAAGAGTACTTTAAAAAAGAATATTGGAACCTTATTGTGAGTTGAAAAATGTAACCTTCACTGTAATATGACCCATAATCTAACGACAGATATGGTTTGAAAGCCTTGCTGCAGCCTCTAGTGTGGTCCACCTGTCCTTAGGAAAGGAAGGACATGTGGGAAAACCAGGGCACAAGTAAAAAGTAATTTGATCACATGCTTTCAGCTGGGTTGAGTACTTGCTGACAAACCTCTCTTTCCCTTTTCTCTATCAGTTGAAGCACTTAAGCATCCTCCAGTGAGGGATTCCCTAAATTCTTGGCAGAAGTTATTCAAAACTAATTTAATATATTTAAGGGGACCAATTTTGTGTTGATCAGGCTCAACATAAACATCTCCCTAAAGTTTTCAGGGCAGCCTTTTTAAGTGTTGTTTTCAAACACATGTTCCTGATTCTCTAGGAACTTATTTTTTTTTCCATTTATATCTATTTCTAAATGGGTTTACTTTGTGAATGTCCAGAACTTTTCTAAATCCTATGCACTACATCATTCAGAGAATAGATATGAATAATTAGAGTGATTTGGGGTTTGGATAAAGATGTTTTTGTCCATTAAAAAAAATAGAATCAGGGGTGCCTGGGTGGCTCAGTTGGTTAAGTGTCTGACTTTGGCTTGGGTCATGATGCCAAGGTTCTGAGATTAAGCCTCTTGTGGGGCTCTGCACTCAGCAGGTGTCTGCTTCTCCCTGTGCCCTTTCCTCCCTCCCGCTTGTGCTTTCTCTGTCTCTCAAATAAATAAAGTCTTTAAAAAAATAGAATCAAAAGTCACATTTTGAAAAAAAAAATAATCCGTTTTAAATCATCACCATTAACTAGGTAGCTAACACTTACCAAGGACCTAGTGTTTACAAAGGTTGTATCGGAGGTTTTCACATATCATTTTATTTAATCCTTTTGATAATTTTGGATTCAGTATTACTATCCTTACTTTTTAAGTTAGTTATCTGGGACACAGAAATAAGTGGGTTTTTTTGATAATGAAACCAGGTACATCCAATTGCACTGTCTGTTCGGTAGCCACTGACCATAGGTGTCCAAAACCTGACCTGTGGCCAGTCCAAATTAAGATGTGCTGGAAACAGAAAATACACACCTGATACACCTGACTTCGGAGGCTAAGGCAAAACACTAAGAATGTGAATATTTTTATGGTGATTACATGCTGAAATGATAATGTGGTCGATTTATTTGGTCAAATAAAAATATTAAAATTAATTTCCTCCGTTTCTGTTTACATTTTTATTAACTGCAACTGATAGAAAATTGAAACGTACATCTGTGGCTTGCATTCTGTTTCTGTTGTATGGTGCTGCTCTAACATCCGTGCACACAGTTGAGGCGGGCAAATAGTTCCATGTACAAGGCTTTTCACCTCATTCCTTCCTCCGGAGCAGCTCTGTTCACCTTGCTCTTCATGTTGGAGCCGAGTTTAGCACTTAACAACTGGGTCCATATCACTAAATTACTTGCTGTGTTTCTGCTTTATTATTACTATTGCTGTGGCAGTTGTTACTGTTTTATATTGATTTTAGGCTTTGCTTCTGAAACATCCCCTTAGCATTCAAGGGAGCTCTTGCTCAGTGTAACCCCTATACCTTCTGCCATAATAATACGCACTTACACACATATTCCTCATCTTTGTAATACTGCTGTAAATGTAACATTGCTTAGGTCAAGATTCAGGGTTTGTTATCATGGCTACACATGCTAGCTGTAACTGAGCTATGTTTGAGGTACTCTTTTTATTTTCTGCACCATTTTTGTTTATCTTGGGATCAGTAATTGCTTCATTATTATTCATTTGCCTAGCTTTCCATGTTCCTCTCCTAATTCAATCTCAGATTCTCCCCCAGTTGTTTAAAGTTAATTTTGCATGCTTGCAGATGTTTTTGAAGATGCATCTCTTGGAGACTTGGAAACTGCTGTAGCCCTCACTCATGGTTCTCTCCTGGTCTGGCCCGTGATCTCATGTGTGAGGGATCTGCTTTCATCAGATCCTAGGATTTTCTCTGCCTTTTGCAGATCTTGGACTTCCTGTTTCCTTTATCTTCCTCTTTCTTGGTTAATTTCCTCATTTTGGTGAAGTACATCTTTAATTAAGCTTCCTGAGAAAGGATGCATGGGATTTAAATTTTTTAAGATCTTGCATGTCTAAAAATGCCTCCCCCCCTCATGTTTAAATGTAATTGGAGGTAGGAAACAATTTTCTTTAGAATTTTGAAGCTACTTCTCTATTTTCTTTTAGTCCCCGGAATTGCTTTGAAACATTTGGAGCCAAATATTCGCTAACCATCCTTTCCACCCACCTCTAAGATTTTTTTTTTTTTTTAAATCTCCAATGCCTGATGTTTTACTATGATATATGCCCTAATATGAGATGTTTCCATCCTAACTTTTATGTATGGGCCCTTCTATATGGTGCTTTAATTTTTAATTTATTCTTTCTTATTTTTCACCTTTTTTATTTTCGCTGAAGTTTTTTTTTTTTTTTTTTTTTTTTTTTTTTTTTTTTTTTTTTTTTTTTTTTTTTTTTTTATTTTTTTTTTTTTTTTTTTTTTTTTTTTTTTTTTTTGGTGAAGTTTCTGAATGACTTACTGAACTTGGTCCTTTAGCACTTGTTTTTTATTTCAACTATTACTTTAATTTCTTGTTTTCTGAAAGTTTCTTGTTTTATGTTATTGTATTTATTGCTTTATGGTTGCAATATCTCCTATCTCCCCGATAATAATGGTAGTTTCTTAAAAATTTGGTTTCCTTCTCCCTGCACAGTCTCGGTTTTGGCCAAATAGTTTCTTTCTTGTTTGTTTTGTTTTCTTGATGATAGAGTCTTTCCTTAGATGGCAGGTGATTCCTGGTTGTTCACTTGTATTTGAGAGTGGGGTATTAAAAAGATGGAAGGCAGCTCTCCATGCACAAGTGGGGCTTGTGTGTGTTTGCTTCACTTTAGAGTCATCCATCTAGGCTGTTTCCTTGGAAAATGTGATGGCAGTACTTATAGACCCTACCTTTTAGGCTAGTCCAGTCCCTGAATGGTTTCAGTCTCCTATTTGGAGAGGGTAGGCAGAGTAGAGGGATGTATTAGATAGTTCCCCAGAGACCCAGAACCAATAGAAGCAATAGAAGGTATATATAATAACTATAGAAATTATCTCGTGCATAATTGAGAGACTGCGAAGTCCCACAGTCTGCTCTCTGCCCCTAGAGAACAGGGCAGCCCATATGTAATTCATTCTGAGTCCAGAGACCTGCAAACCAGGAGTCCTTAAGTCTGAAGTTGGTGTCCCAACTCAAACAGAGCTCCTGAATTCACCCTTCCTGCATCTTTTGTTCTCTTTGGGCCTTCAGTGGATTGAATGGTAACCACCTACATTAGGAGTGCATTGGCCTTGCTGAGTGCCCCAGTGGTTTTAACTCTTTAAACGTCTGATAGAATTTATCTGACCCTATGCTTAAGTTGCTAATTCAATATTTTATATATATATATATATATATATATATATTTCAATAATTTATGTATATATAAAAAAAGTAGGCTTCACTTGTACCGTGCAGCCTAACGTGGGACCTGAATCCAGGACCCTGAGATCAAGACCTGAGCCAAGCTCAAGAGTCAAGTGCTTTACTGACTGAGCCACCCAGGGCCCCCAATATGATATATTTTTAAGACTAGTTTTAAGTAAACATTTATGCTGCAAGTACTTACTGTTATTTGATTATTCAATCAACCTTTCTCCTATATATTATCCAAGTAGAGATTTTGATATACCTATTTATAACCTTTTTTCCTTCTATTAAAGGTCTAATTACTCTGGAATCAGTAAGCCATGACGTCAA
>PITA01005958.1:64706-104926 GCA_004023965.1 Spilogale gracilis
GGAGTAGTTCATATCGTTATGGGAGTTTCTTGCTTCAAGTCTTCTGTAAGATGCCTTTAGGTCAAAACTGTCACTCACATATGTATGTCCAGGACGTGATTTTCAATAATGACAAAGCAGGTAAAAATAAAGTAGGCAGCAAATGCTGCAGGTGGGTGAATGTCAGGAGAGAGGTTTCTTGCCTCGCTGCCCTCTTTTCTTTTCTTTTTGTAAATATCTCTCCTCTATCCCTTGATGGCTGGTGCTGAGACCTTCTCAGGTGTGTGGAGGTGGGAGAACCATGTGTGAAGGTTGGTGGGAAAGGAGAGGGGAAGAATTGATAGTGAATATGAGGTGTCTGAGGTGTCTTCACCCATGCTGACTGTTGAGGACGTTTTTTCTGTGCTGGTGTTATGTTAAGTACATTCACAACACCAAAACAGACAAATTACCAGATCAGATACTACTTAATAATTCTATGGAGTTTTATCTTATTTTTACCAAGTCCTGGCTTATTAGATTTACAGCATATTTATAAATTTCATTGCTTATCCACATGTTCTGTAGTGTTTCTTTTTATGAGAGGTTATAAGTGGTGAACTTTTATCACTTGTCTTTTTAAAAAAATATATTTTGTCTTTTTTTTAAGATTATTTATTTATTTAACAGAGAGACAGAGAGAGCACAAGTAGGCTGAGCAGCAGGCAGAGAGAGAGAGGGAGAAACAGGCTTTCCACTGAGCAGGGAGCCCAATGCGGGGCTCGATCTCAGGACCCTGGGATCATGACCTGAGCCAAAGGCAGATGCTTACCTGACTGAGCCACCCAGGTGCCCCCAAAAATGTATTTGTGTCTTAATTCTAGAAGGTTGGTTATAGAAATCTAGGTTGAGCATTATTTTTCCTTGGCATTTGGAAGATATTTTTCCATTGTTTTCTGGAATCGCTTATGGCAACTGAGAAACTTTGTAGTTACTGATTGATGTTTAAAACCACCATAAAACTTAGTAGCTTAAAACACAAACCATTTTATTCTCTCTTGTGATTGTGTAGTTTGCCTGGCATCATTTGGGTCATTTCTGTTTTTGATAGTGGCCGGGGCTGCAATTATCTGGGAACCCAGTTCATCAGGAACATCAAAGATGACATGCTTACATGGCTGTCACTTCACACTGGTCGTGGTTGGGGACCTCACCGGTGGCTGTTTACTGCCACCTATCAGTTCTCATTCACATAGCTGCTCTCTCTGGCTTGGGCTTCTCCTAGCATGGTGGCGGAGTTTGAGGGATGGTCTCCCAGAACAAGAGTTGCTAGAACAAAGAAGATAATTTGCCAGTTCTTTGAAGGCTTGGGTTCGGAAGTCTCACTTGGCAGTTACATTACATTCTGTTGGTCAGAGCACTCAAAGGGCCCTGCCCAAGGGAAGCTGCAACTTTTGATGTGAGAAGCAGCATGTGCCCACAAGGGAGCAAAGATCCGTGGGGGTGCATCTGTGAAGACTATTAACCACAGAAGTCTCTCACCTTCCTCATTGTGATTTCTTTCTTAGTTATCTTGGTTATCGACTTTTTTCTTTCTAGCTGCTCTTAAAATTTTGTTTTTGGCTTTGATGTTTCACAATTTCACTTTGAAGCCACAAGCCACAGACTTGTTTTTATTTATCTGGCTTGGGATGCAATGTGCATCTTCATTTGAAAGATACGAGTCTTTTCTATCAGTTTTGGAAAATCTCAACCATTTTCTCTTCAGGTACTGTGCTTTATCCTCTCTGTTCTCTTCTTCTGGAGCTCTTGTACTAAGTTTTCTGGGTAGTCTCATGTAATAGTTTCTTATATGCTGCACGGGTGATATTAACTTGACCAAGACGGAGCCCTGCAGGCTATGTGCAAAGCTCTGCCCAAACTGGCAGTGGCCCGGTAGGGCATTCAGTTCTGGTCAGCCCCGGATTTTGGACCTGAGGTGCGTAATTATGCCAGAGAGGAGTCTCTTGATTCCTAAGCCATCCACACTGATGGGATTCTTCTGCCTTATGGCCCCATGTCACAGCTGCACCAGCAAGGTTTGGAACTTAGCTCCTAGATCATGCCAGACAGGGGAGTTACTCCAGCTGTGAGTATCACATTTGCAGTTAGCGATGCAGACAGCATTCTGACACATTATATGGAAGATTGTGTGCATCACATTGTGATTGTCTCTGTGCCTCTGATCACATAGGCAAAGGGCCTGTGCTTCCCAAATCATGCAGCTTAAATAGCCCCACAACCCAAACATTGCGATCCTGTTCTGAGTGTCTGACATCCTTCCTGTCAGATTGTCTGTGCTGGCCTAGGGTGCCAAGGGCAGTGGGGGGCCCGCACACCTGCTACTGATGCTGTCATCACGGGCCTTTTCTGATGAGTGCTGCTCAAGTAGACTTACCCAAGTGCTGCTTGGCCATTTGCCTTCTGTTATTCCTTTCTATATCTCTGAGTTGCATTCAGAGTGCCTTTTATTAGACCTCTTCAAGTTTGTTAACATCTTCTCATCTGGATTTAATTTACTGTTTAATCTGTATTTAATCTACTTTTTAACTTGTTTATTTTTAGTGACTATATTTTTCAGCTGAGAATTTGTGTTTAGCTTATTATTATTTTTACTTCAAATTCTACCAGTCCATTTTTTTATATACTTGTCCTATTTTAAAAAATATGTTTCCATATCCTTTTATCTTCTTTATAATTTTAAAGTAATGTGTTTTGGGGCACCTGGGTGGTTAAGCATCTGCCTTCATCTCAGGTCATGATCCTAGGGTCCTGGGATCAAGCCCTGCATCAGGCTCCTTGCTCAGGAGGAACCCTACTTCTCCTTCTCCCACTCCCCCTGCTTGTGTGCCCTCTTTTGCTATCTCTCTCTCTCTCTTTCAAATAAATGAAATCTTTAAAAAATAATAAGTAATTTGTTTCATAGTTTCTTGTAGATTGTTCTTTTGTTTCCATTATTTTTTACTAAGTGTGGAATAAATTGCTGGATTGTTCATGTGTGTAATTTTTAATCATGTGTTCATTTTCAGTCCATGCTACACATGCATTGTGTGCACATTCACATATGTGCATGCACGCACACACGCCATTGACATTTCAGTGGTTTTGGTCCAGGCTTCACATTAATTTCATGGCTTGGGATTCCACCCCCTTGTGGGTGGTACAGCTTTGCAATACAAAAGACTCTGGTGCAAGGTTGGTGTTTTTAGTATTTTCTAGTATTTTCCTTGCTGTTCTCCCTTCCCCTCCCTCCTGCTGAAGCTCTGGATGGATGGCAAGCTTCCATGTTGCTCTCCTTGGACAGCAAGCAGTGATTTTTTTTTTTTTTCTTCCAGTTGCATTTTCATGCAGGTCACAGTTTATCGAGAGAATGAAGGAAAAGTTCTATGGAATAGTTCCTGCTCCAAGAAATTAGGGACAGACTTACCTGTATGAACTATAGAGTATTAGGAGAATATCTACAAATCCAGTACTTATGTGTCAAGCATCGTACAAAGAACTGAAGTTGAAGTTCTTTACAGCTCTGGGCTTAACTGGAAAGAATTCCTTCTGAACTCTCCTTTCTCTTCTGCCGCTTTTGGGCATTAGGATCCCAGCTCTGCTTTCCTGGCTCCCACAGGCTCAAACCTTCCAAGGGGGTAATTTTTTTTCTTCCCTTTCCCCACTTTATTGAGATATAATTGACATATTGTGTAAGGTCAAGGCGAACATTGCAGTGATTTGATAAACCTATGTGGTGAATTGTTTACCACAGTAAGGTTAGTTAACACATCCTTTACCTCACGTAATTATCATTTTGTTTCTATGGTGCAAACATTAAAGCTCAACTCTTGTACCACCTTTCTAGGATACAGTATAGTATTGTTAACTGTAATCAGCAAGCTATATGTTAGATCCTCAGAACTTTCCTTATAACTGGAAGTTTATTCCCTTTGACCTATATCTTTCTACTTTCCCTACCACTTAGCCCTTGGCAGCCACCATTCTATTCTATTTCTGAGTTTGATTTTAGATTCCATGTATAAGTGAGATCATATAGTATTTGTCTTTGACTTGTTTCACTTAGCATAATGCCCTCAAAGTCTATGCAGGATTTCCTTTTTTTTTTTTTTAATTGGTAATTAATGCTCCATTGTGTATTTATGCCACATTTTCTTAATTCATTTTTCCATCAGTGGACACTTAGGTTGTTTCCCTGTCTTGCCTATTGTGAGTAATGCTGCAATGAACATGGGGTGCAGATAACTCTTTGGGATAGTGATTTCATTTTCTTTGGCTCTATATACCCAGAAATGGAATGGTTAGATCACATGGTAGTTCCGTTTTTAGTTTTATTGAGGAAGCTTCATACTGTTTTCCATAGTGGCTGCTACTGGTTTACCTTCCCATCATTCCTGCACCAGCCAAGGTTCCCTTTTCTCCAGGTCCTCACCAGCAAACCTTATCTCTTGTATTTTCAATAGTAGTCATTCTAGCAGGGATAAGGTGATAATGGTTTTGATTTGCAGTTCCAAAGGAGTGATTATTAGTACTCTTCTCTAAGAGTACTAACTAATCCTAAGAGTACAAACTAAGAGTTTGTTTATTTAGGAGTCTTTTCAAAAAGAGAACCATCTTTTGGCTTTGATACAGTTATATACACCCCCCCACACACACACATTTTTTTTTCTTTTTACCTGTAGTGTACTTATTTTCTATTTTATGGATTTTTTAAAATGATTTTCTTCCTTATATTTTCTTTGAGAAAATTTGCTGGTCTCTATCCAGTTTAAGATGGGATCTTAAATAATGGAATTTGAACATTTCTTCTTTTCTAATATATACCCTTAAAGCTATAAATTTTTCTCTTCCAAGTGTTTACTGCTTTAATTGTATTCCTCTTGTTTTCTTAGAGATGCAGTTTAAGTAGAGATGTTGTTTTTCAAATAAATATTTTCTAATTCTCACTGTGATTTCATTTTTTTCTTTTTTCTCTTTGAATGGGAGAGAGGGAGAGCAGAGGGAGTGGGAGAGAGAGAACCCTAAGCAGGGACACCATTGCCCTGAGATCGTGATGAGGTGAAACCAGGAGTCAGATGCATAACTGACTGAGCCACCCAGGTGCCCCTGTGATGCCATTTTTGATCACTGGGTTATTGAAATGTGTATTATATTGTTTCTAAGTATTTGGGAATTTTCTAATCATTTTGTTGTTTGACATAATTCTTCTGTCTGTTTTGGAAACTGTTCCATAAACATTTGAAAACTGTTACGGTTGCCAGGTGCATCGAACTATATGTCATTTAGTTCAGGTTTGTTAATGTTGTAACAGCCTAATTTTTTACTAGTTAGTAGATTGGTAATCTAATATTTACTAATAGTGTTTTTGTATTCTTTAGCTAAATACCAAGTAGTGGAATTACTGGATCCATCTGGTAATTCTCTTTTTAATTCTTTGAGGAACCTCCATACTGTTTTCCACGGTGACTATACTGGCTGCATTCCTACCAGAGTACGAGGGTTTTTTTTTTCTTGACATCCCTGTCAACACTTGTTTCTTGTGTTTTTAATTTTAGCCATTGTGACAGGTAAAGCAGAATAGAATCATTCTCAGAGATGCGAAGTCTAAAAAAATATCCTTCGAATGTACCCGATTTTAGCAAGAATGTGGTTTTTCAAAATGAGGGAGTAGACAGAGAAGGAGTGAGTTACAGGGTCTGGGAAATAGGAAATCTTGCAGTTGAGTGCCTGAGCGAATCCCATGGTAATCATCAATGTGACCTGCCTAGAAAGCAACCAGTCCAGTTGACATGGGACATATAGGGTTCCACAAACGATGTCTCCGACAGGAAATGAAAGGATGACATACCTCATGTATTTCAAAGTAAAGAGGAGATTTTCTTAGGTCTGTCAGAGAGTGTGGGAATGATTTAGTGATAGAAATGTAGGAAACTAAACAAAAGAAAAATGAAGCAACTCTTCCTATCTTGTGCAAGATTGAACATTAAGCATAGAACATATACTACATGGCTCAGTTTGGAACAGAAGGGACATTTCATGTTGTGAACTTCAGATATTGAAAGGCTGGGGAAGGCAATGTGTGGGTGGTGGGTTATAAGCTTGGTCTTCATTTTCAGTAGAAAATATGTAAAATTGAAATAATAAATTGGTAGTAATAACATAGTATTTAGAAACATGATAGTAAATGCCAGATTAAATAGCTGAAGTTTTCAGTGTGGTTGCTCTTGGTGAGAGCTCGAGAGGGTGGTGACGGGATAGGGCAGAGGGGGCCTGTTCTTGATAAGGCATTTTAATCTGTGTATATACATTGCTATAATCAGTAATTAAATAGTAAAGTTTAAAAGGAATTAACCTTGGCAAATTTTCATATAGATGCATATACTTTTGGCTCTCTAGGTTGAAAAATACTTGGTTAGAGCATAGTTTCTAAAGTAATAGAAAACCAAATAGTTTGCTACTTACATTTCAGTTGTTTGAGACTTCTCTGGAATGGTATTAGTTATCCATGCAAACAGCTTATCCTTATTATTTTTTTAAATTTTTTTAAAGATTTATTTATTTATTTATTTTTAATTCATTTGACAGGAAGAGAGACAGTGCACCAGCAGGGAGAGCAGCAGTTAGAAGCAGAGGGAGAGCGAGAAGCAGGCTTCCTGCTGAGCAGGGAACCTGGTATGGGGCTCAGTCCTAGGACCCTGGGATCATGACCTGAGCCAAAGGCAGACACTTAACCGACTGAGCCACCCAGGCACCCTGTGTATCCTTCTTTAAATGCAGAAAAGTCTTTTGACCTTCCTGTGTATAAGAGGGCTCTTTTTTTCCTTTTTTTTAAACCACTGTTCCTGTCCTTGAACTCTTTCTTATAATTGTCTCCAGGGCCAGAATTCCAGGAAATGACAGCAGTGAATGAGATGACAGAATCCTTGGAACCACAGCTTTCAGGGTCTCTTGACTTCTGAGTCACTACAACTTGTGGCAGGGAGACAAGTCCTATAAACTTCCATAACGCCTTTCTGATTTGGGTGTAGTGGTTACAGCTGACACATGTGTCCCCAAGGTTCCTTAGTGATCTTAATTCTAACTCTGCACCCACCCCAGTATTTTAGAATTTCTAAAATTACACATTATTTAGGGGTCAGGGGCCAGCAAATTATATCCTACAAAAGTAGCTGCTTATTTTTGTAAATAAAGTTTTTTTGGATCGCAGCTGCTCCTATTTGTTTTCATATCATCTCTGGCTCCTCTTATGCTATATTGGCAGAGTTGAATAGTTGTAACGAAGATCTCATTGCCTGCCAAGTCTGAAATATCAGTGAATCCTGGTTTAGGTATATAAATCTATCTCTTAAAGCACATCTCACTTCTTGCTAGCTACAATTCAAGTGCTCAGGAAGCTAGCAGCAGCTCTATTGGACAACATAGGTCTGAATTTGTGCATCCTTCTGCGCTCCTGCCTCCTTGCCCCTTGTCAGAGTAAGCTTTCAGTGAAGTTACCTTGGGTTAAACTGGCTGTAAGGGTGGGTCAGTTAGCAAGGCCAAGACAAGGCCGTTTCCTTTGGAAGTGGAAACAAGAAATAGGCATGGTCATGAACTGTATTAATTATGGACTTTTATCCATGTTTTAGTAAGAAGTTTTAGTTTTAGTAAGAAGAAATAGGTAAATAAATAAATTTGAATAATTATGGCCAAAGTGTCAAATCAGTATATATGGTGTTTGCCTCTGAAAAGTTTATGGGTCCATCCCCTGCTTTCAAGTATTTTTAAAAGTATCTAATGCTGCCAGGTCTCACTCCCAAAAATAATTACATTTTAGGATTTAAAATTTTCAGCTCAGTTTCCAGCAAAGAAGTACTTTGAAAGGTTTCTAACTCATTGTCTGTCTCTGTTTGTAGATCATTTCCTCTGCTTCCTGCATCTGTTTTCTTGGATTAGTTAGGTATTACACCGAAGTCTAGAATTCTTTTGGCTACAAAGCCTGCTCTGCTGCTTCCCCTCCCCCCAATGTACTTTATTGTGGGTGGGAAAATTTTTGTTGGGAGGGTTTGATTAATTAGAAGGGATTCCTGGCTTCCCTAGCAGTGGCAGTCTGGGAAGATTACAGAGCCTGGCTTAGTGACAGGCCAATCTGTATTTAAGGAAAAACTCGGACCAGACAGATTTCCCTGGAATGTGGATTTGGCTTTGTGTTCTTTCACAGAGAATGTGTAATGACCCCCTCCTTCTCCTTCCCACCCACTCCAGGAGACTTAAAGCTTTTATTTTTGCTGTTGATATTTGTCTACTCTTTATTCTGGGGAGGGTGAGGAGCTGGAGTTTTGGGATAGGAAGACTGAATCATTTTCTGAATTTAAGGTAACAGGTTTAAGATTTTATTAATGTTTAGGAGGAGAGGAGAGATTTTACTTTTTTTTTTTTTTTTAATTTCCCTGATCTTCACCATCTGTATTTTTCTTTCTACTCCTTTGTAGCTATTATAGTTTTATGACTGCTCTGAATTTCAGTTAACCTTAGTCCCTGCATTCCTTAGAACAACCACAAAAAGAAATATGTCCAAGAATTGACAGTAATGTCCCCTTTGTAATAAAAGTAAAAGTGAAGAGCATCACTTTGAAATTCTAGAGAAAGAGAGAAAATTGAGTAAAAAGCAAATGGGCTTTTGTCTTGCTGGCTTGCCTCAGTGAACCACTTCAATTCTGTGTCCTAGGTTTTTTAGTCTACCTAAAGGGGAATGTGGTACTGACTCTGTCATCAGCACTCATTTGAAAATTGATGCATTAACTCTACGACATTAAAAAAAAAGATTTTATGCAAATATTTTCATACCAGTTGAGTTCTAGGTAATGATTTCCTACTACATTTTAAGAATAAAACTGAAGTGTCTTAACAAATCACAGAAGTTTTAAATGGTTACATTCTTTATTAGAAATGAATTTGAAAGAAGAATGTGCAACCTTTATCCCCGGGAATGTTTCTACAAAGGCGTTTGTCTTTCTCTTTTTATCAAGGTTAAAAGAAGTATCTCTGGTACTTAAACTCTTGTCTTCCAGTTCCTCTTAATTCTGTCTGTTCCTTGGGAGAGCTTTAAGTCTTCAAGACCTAGAGCCAGTTAGAATTTGCCTAGTGGTGAATGACATGCTCCAGCTAAAGTAGGCTGCTGGTTTTCCCCTGTTGCCTATTATCTGTTCTATTACACTGACTGGGCTAGAAACCTTAGTCAACTAAATGTGTCCTGATTACTTGATAGACTCCAGATAAAATTCTCCAAGTTCACCAGTGGTCACCCAATTCCCAATTAATTCTGCCTCAGGCTTAAAGCTCTTAGGTTCCTTCTCACTCAGTAGGGCATTTGCTCTGAGTGTTCATGACTTTGAAGTAAAATTCTTGTTGGATTTGAAATGGAACTTCCTTTTCCAAGTATTCTCTGTCTTTCTGGCCAGATACTCAGTTTCTGGGCTTTCTTTTCCCAATCCCTTCTTGTGTGTATAAGCTCATGTATTCTTTTTTGGGATGATTAGGAAGTGCTTAAATACAGCCCTGTCTCATCTTCTTTTCAATTTCACCTTTCCACCTGTCTCCATTAAATCTCTGCCTAAATTGATCCCTAAAACCTCAGATGAAGAATTCAGTGTATTATAGTTTTCTCTTAAACTGGCTTTTGCTTTGAATATCCATGGTGCTACCCTCATGCATCCTGGGCTTGTCAAATTATGATGTCTCCTTGTCCCATATTCATGGTAACCTGTATAATGCACCCACCCTCTGCAGTGTCTTGGGCTTGCTGGTTCTTTCTTCTTTTCTTACAAGCAGGCTTATGATCCTTGTGGTTTGTATTTCTTCACTAATCTCTGGATGATCTCTGTTCCTTTCCTGCCCTGCCATTCCAGTTTATCTAGACAAATGCCACGATACTGTTTTCTTAACACATTTTCAGCACGTTACTTCCTTAAGTGATCAGAGGAATTCCTTTTGTTTAATCAGATATGCTCTGAACTCTCTGGCTAGATTTAAGGCACTCTGATAACTGTTCTCTCTTCCTCTTTAACTTTGACCCATGTTTTCATCTTGGACCTTGGGAACACGGCCCACCTTTTCCTCTGAAACTGATGCCGTTGCATTTCCTGCAGTGATCTAGCCTGTGGTTTTCTCTCTTCCTGTTCTCTCTTACCTTTTCTTCCTTAGTCTCTGTACAACAATCAAAGTTGTACTTGAATAATGACTTGCTTTCCTTTGACACATGATCTCAATTTTTCTCACATTGATTATCCTTTGTTCCTTGGACTGCCATGTGCAGCTTATATTTTTTACGTGATTGCCAATTGTTTCTATATATGTTTACACATGGCTTTGACAACATACTGTCTCAGCCACATTCCCTAATAAGAAGGACCTTTGCTTCTTTTGTATCCACACAGACCTTGAGTAACCTGGAATATTTCTGAGGTGCTCAATACCCA
This sequence comes from Spilogale gracilis, assembly GCA_004023965.1. Taxonomy (NCBI): domain Eukaryota; kingdom Metazoa; phylum Chordata; class Mammalia; order Carnivora; family Mephitidae; genus Spilogale; species Spilogale gracilis. The sequence goes on from PITA01005958.1 coordinate 75,158, forward strand.
CCTCACTTTCCTTATTACAAAGATGAGAAGTTTCTTTTCTCATGGCTGATGGAGAACAGGAAGTCATTTGAGCTTATTAGAGTTATTTCTTACTGGTGTTTTTATTATTTATTTATTTTTCAGTTCCAAGCAGGGAATGAATATTGTAATCCTCAATTCGTGGTATATTTCTTTTCTTAAAAAAAATTCATCTCAACTTATTTCTCCTTTTTAGGAGTTCAGAGTTCTACTTCGAAAATATTTTAAGTAATTCTTTTGAAAATAGCCTTTGTTAATAGCCAAAATGACCATGTGTATAGAGTTTGCTTCTGTAGGTCCTTTAGAAAAGTGAATTATTTCAGTGTAATGTGAATTAATTGGACATTATTATATTTTATTTTAATTAGCACCTTAGCTTTAGGCCTTGTTTTAATTTTTCCAATATACATACATGTGCTTTGCATGTTATAACTTATTCTAGTATAAAAAATAATTCTGAGTAGAACAGTAGATTCAGGATCTTTCACCAGAATCAAGAACTCAGTTAAGATCCTTAGATTCTCTCTGAAGGCTGTAGAGGGCATCATTGTTCCGTGTTTTGCTAAGTATGTGTGTCTGTAGACATTGTGATTCAAGGAAACACAGCAACTAAAGTGCTTTTAAAATCGCTGGCTCATTCCTAAATTATCATGACATCCTAAATGCGGGTGTTTGTTTGCCTGGGAGCTGTATGCATGCTCTCATCCGTAGCCTGTTATGCCTGTGGATATTTAGTTTTCTCTGTCTTATAATTGTCCTCACCAGGAAACAAACAATAGTCTTAATGGCAGCAATAGAAAACAGTCACAGCAACCTGAACTATCCAAAGTGGCCTCAGAGAAAACATTCTTAGAGTGACATAAGACTGCCTCTGGTGTGCTTTCTTTCCAGATCCGGGACCCGGAAGTGATGGGTTGAGAATGAGGATCCCCCTTGTTTTTGGAAAGCTTTGACAGCCCAGCCCTGCCCTGGTCCTAGCAGTTAAGACTAGAGGGTTTGTTGGGAGTGGTACGAGTCCTTGAAGCCATGGTGTTACTACACTTAGGGCTGTTCCGACTCACCTGCCTTATTGCTGTCTTCACTGTTCCTTTTGGGGACACATGGTTGAAGAGGTGTGACAGGAGACCGCAGAGAGTTCTTGCATTCTTCATTCTCTGGGAATTACACACAGATGACATTCTGCTGAGGTAGCTTTGTGTGCAGCAGTCCAGTCAGCCAAATCATGGAAGGGTGTACAGTGTTCGCTTAGTGTCCTTTAAAAGTTTCTCTTGTAGTAATGTCTTGGAATACCCATGATTACGTAATATAGGAAGCTAGGCCACTGCATATATTACTTTGTCGCATGTGACAGTAACTTTCTGATTTTAAGGCTGTAAGAAACATCAAGTGATAAGTTTTTCATGGTGACCTTACATACTCACACAGGCATGTGAGTATTTTGCAACTGTGGTCTGAGATGAGAAAGAATGTTACACTCTCTGTATCACAAAGGTCTAGTGTCATATAGATGCTGGCAATGCATATGCCAGGCCTCATTAGTTCTCATTACCTGAACATTCACTGTATATTATGGATAATGTTGAGGTCCTGTCTAGTTCTAAATTTTTGTGATTGGCTATATTCTATTCATGATACTTTAAGTTCTTTTATAGTACTTCTTGAAATTTAGATCATGTGGTTTTTGAGGAGAGGATTCTGGAAGATGAAATTAGCATTGGACATTTAATCAGGTTTCCTGAATTCACACTGTGGTTTCACTTGTGAAAATTGGATGATTTGGGGCAAATCTTGTTAACTCTCTGGGTAACTTCATTTCTTCAACTCTAAGAGAGGAATAATAGCACTATATGTTTGACGGGTTTCTTGTGAGTATCAGATTTATAATAAAAGACAATGCTGTGAATGTGTTTGGGAAAATAGCATACATGTCATGACCCTCAGTGATTATTTTATGGTGACAATTTATACTGTAAAAGAGGCACTTGGCATCAGCATCTCACTTGTTCCTGGTCTCATTATTCTCTGGAGTGAGGACTAGTCTAATTCTTTTCATGTGGGAGGTGTCACTTAGCAAACTTTCATTTATGCTGACATGCAGGACCCTGGGTTAGGCACTAGAGACACAGACAGGGCTTGATGATCGCCCTTCCCTATCCTCAAGGGGATTTGCAATGAGAAATGAATGCGTCAAACTGGAATAGCATTAGGTTAGTGGAACACGGATATGCCAGGGTGCCCTTCTTAGCTGAGTTGTCAACAAATGAGTATAGTAGTCTCCCTTTACCCATGCAGGGGTACATTCCAAGACCCCCAGTATATGCATAAAATGGAAGATAGTACTGAACCAAATATGTACTGTATTTTTTATTCTATGTTTATATCTATGATAAAGTTTAATTTATAAACTAGGCACAGTAAGAGAGAAACAACGGTAAGAAAATAGAACAGTTTTAACAGTGTAATAAAAGTTATATAATGCGTTCTCTCCCAGAATATCTTACTGTACTGACTCATTCTTCTTGTGCTGATTTGAGATAAAAAAATGCCTACGTGATGAGTTGAAGTTAGGTGAGTGACATAGTGTTAAGGTTCTATTGCACTTAAGCTATAACATGTTGTCAAAAGGAGGATCATCCGCTTCCTGACCTTGGCTGACTGTGTGTAACTGAGACCACGTAAGATGAAACTGAGGACAACTACTGTGCAGTGATTTTGTTCAGATTTATTTTGAATGGGATACTGTGGCAAAGCCATAGGTCAGTCATTCGGTGTGGTGTCCTATGTGTGTGTCCGTTTACATGGCGGACTCCCGTGGCTGGTGGCCGGGACTAGAAGTCAGGAGGCTTAGATGTTAGTCCTTGCTGTCCCTGACTACAGCCAGGTGAGTTCACCTCTTTTGGTTTCATATTTGTAGCTATGTAACCAACCAGCCCCAAACTTCGGAATCCCAGGGGTCAGAGAATCCAGCCAGCTAGTTTTCCTGCTTTACACGGCATTGGCTGCCATCACTGTCTTGTATGCGTTCAGATACCGACTTGGCTAGAAATCTCAAGAAGACCTCGCTCACGTGTTTGGTTTTCCTCCATGATGCCCCCTTTCTTTGCACCCGGTGTCTCATCATTCAGTAGTCTCGTTTGAGCTCCCTTACAGCATGGCCACTGGCTTCTCCAGAGAACACGGCAGTGGGAACTGCTAGGCTACTAAGGGCTGTGTCTGGAACCAGTAAACTATTTCTTCTATTGTATTTTATCGGTCAGCAGATCACAAGGTCAGGAGAGAGGAAATAGGCTCTACTTCTTGATAGGAGGAGCAGTGAACATACACAGAGAAGGTGAGGAATTGTTGGTGGCCATCTTTGGAGATTTTTACCAAAGTTCCCTTATCTATTAAATGAAGTGTTGAATTATGGAGTCTCTAAGGACATTCTCACCCTGAATTTTTATGATTCTATAAATTTTTATTTGAGAAATTTTTTGTGTATGTTATAGTGGAAAGAATTTGGTCTTTGGAGACAGAGAGGCCTGGATTTAAATCAGGGCCTTAACACTGACATGGACTTTTGAAAATGGCTTACTCTTTTCTAAGCTTTTGTATTCATCTGTTAAGTAGGGTTAAATAAATAGCATTAACATAAACTCCCTTCTGGGATAATTGTCCATCATAGCACAGAATCATCCCTCAGAAAGTATTAGCATTCTTCTCTTTCTCTTCATTTTACCTGATACAGGCCCTTTTCAAACCAGTAGTAGTTAAAGACATTAATTGCAGGTCTTTTGTTTAATTCTGATAGGAAGATGTCCAGGTATTTAATCACGTTTTGTGGGTGCTAGGATATTTTTGTGAGATCAGGTGCTTAAACAAGATGATTCAGGTTGTTTAGCCATGTTGATTTTATGAATTATCCCTAGAACACCACTGCTATTTAGAAAACATGGTTAAAATAACTAATTTGAGAATATATTTTGGCATGAGAACAGCTGACTTATTTGGCATTTCTGGTATCTTTTGTCTGGAAGAAAGAAAAAAACCCTGTGGGGTGGCCAGCATTCTGTCTGGTGGTTTTGGACTATGAGAGTAGTCGCCCACGGGCCAGGACCAGTAGGTGAACTGGGATATGCAGTCATGTGAAATGGGTTCAAAAGCTCAGAGACTAAGGGGAATAAGAGAAAAGCAAGATTATATCCTCCAAAGCACTGGTTCTCAAAGTATGTTCCTTGGCCCAGCAGCATTAGCATCTGCAATAATTACAGTGTGTATTTTTGTCATAGTGTCATTGTGAAGGTTAATTGAAATGATTAATATAAAGTGCTTAGCAAAGGTAATCATTTTAATAAATAGTATAATAATATCATCATCAAAAATAGTAATCATTTTGATAATTTTTTTCTTCTGGGATGTTTCAGGCAGCAACTTATTTCATACTTAAAGCTGCCAGAGTTGTTATTAGTCCTTTTTAAAGTTTGGCAGTTGGTTTGTCAGTCTAGTAGTATTTCATGTTGTTAACTAAATGAAGACTTGTTTCAGCAGTGTCTCAAGGTGCTTCTTACAAAAGCCCATAATTCTGAAGAAGATATTCCTCAGTCTAAAGTGATGTTGAGAAATCATATAACATAGTTATGCAAATAGGTTCAAAGCCCTCATGTTTGTGGGAGTCATTAATGCCATTTAATGAGTCCCTAGGCAATGTCTGAACTCTGGAGTTTGCTTTTAAGAGGAATTCGTTCTCTAGTTGTCCTTTCTTTCTTCATTTTAGATCACAATGTCCTTAAACAAAAGTCTCTGTGGAGGTTGGTTTTTTTTCTTCCTTTTTTTCTTTTTTCTTTTTCTTTTCCTTTTTTTTTTTTCCCCCATTTGTGGTCACATAAGGATCATGGTTAACCCCAAAAGGAAGGCCAGCTAGGCTGTAGGGGCCCTGGTTGGGGCCTGGAGTCTCTACACCTCAGCCTGCTGCCTTATTCACTTCCTCTTTACTCTTTCTTCCCACTACGTTTAAGTGAAAAGCAGTTTATTTGTCTTTGGGGCTTGCTGATTCAGAGGCATGGGTGCTCTCTGGGATGTCACTGTCTGACCGCTGAGCTGTCAACCATTCTTTGGCTGAGCTGTCAGCTTCCTTCTGGCGCCTCCTTCTAGGACTAGAAGAGATGGCTTTCCCCAAGGAAGCCTCGGGTTCAGGCCATGGCCAGTGATTGACAGTTGCTCTTGCTTGTACTTGGCTTGAGTGTTGATGCTCATCCTCTTGTCTCTTGCCTTCTCTGGGCCAGTGCGTAGAGTGACTCATATAGAACTGCTGTTCCCCCTTGGAAGATGAAATACTCAGGCAGAGCCAGGGGCCCCAGAGAGCATCCTCTTAGGATATTCAAAAGTGGTTGCTGGAAGCACTCACTGTGTTCCGTGGAAGAAGAAACAAACCTGCAAGACTGCCAGGGCTGAAAAAGGGTACTTTATGGTAAGAGATCAGAAGTGTTTCAGTGTCCCTCAGCATGGAGCTTCGTGAAGGCCTGCAGACAGCTTGTGGCCACCCATGGCCCAGTTCCACCATGGGCCTTTCTTTGACAAGCAGGGCCCCGATCTCTGCATCTTCCTGGTATTGTCTCTCTGCCTGTGCCATGCCCATTATAGAACATGATGGCTTCTCGCCTTCCAAGTGTGATATATTTTACAACTTTTGAAGGTGAGGTTGGGTAGGTATCCACTTTTGCTCCAATGACTGTGGAACAGGGGCAGTGTCACTTAGTGTGTATGTGGCTGTCCATGCCTGAACCTATCCTAGGGCATGGCAGTTGTTAGAAAAAAGGGCATGGAGAACCTCAAAAGTTATGCAGTAGTACTTAGGGTTTAGAGACTTTAAAGTTTCTCCTTGGCAATCCTATAGACAAGCCTTCTTACAGAACATAATAATGAGTACTTAAAGTTTGTAAGAGGCCTCAGGGGCATCCAGGAGGTAGCTGGAATAATCTGACCCTTGAGAAGGTTCTCTTGGTTACTGGGGATGAGGGTGATCATAATTAGGGCTTTACTTAGAGTTTGCAACTAGCTTTATTGTTGGTACACATGTTGAGGTGTTTTAAGATTGTTCCTATCCCCAGTATTTATATGTTATGGTAATTAAACCAAAATATCGCAACAATCAAGAAAAGTATCAAAGAGGATGTCATTCTACTAAAATTTCTGAATGTCTGCCCTGCAGATGACATTGTGAGTAAGGAGAGGACCCAACCTTCAGGAGTTTGAATCTATCATTAAATCTTAAACTCCAAAGCACTGAATACATTCCAGAGACTCAGCTCTGAGTCTGCATATTTGATTTTGACTCAGCATTCCATATGTACTTCCTCCAATGTGTGAAACAACAAATACTGAATTGTAGCTTTAGTATTTTTAATTGTCACCAAGTTGTGCTGCTAGCCACCGTGCAAAGTCTTTTAACAGCTGATGAAATGCTTTTTTAAAGATGGCCTGATGGGATCAGATGTTGCTGCATCATTTCCAATGCTGTCCGAGTCTGTTTCACTTCCCACAATGACCGATTCTCCATCTGCCATGACAGTGCATTCCTGAGCTGCTGCCTCCTCACTGGGTTGGTGACTAGAATGTTTATTTTTAGGAAGAATTAAAATTATCCAGAGAGGGGTGTCTTCTATAAAATGTACTCGAATCACCCCTTCACTGTAAGAATCAGAAGGTTGTTATTGCGTGTATAAACCTTAAAACACTTTTCATGGAAAATTTTAAAAATACTGAAAGGGGGGGTAATAATGAGTACTGATGTATCCCATACCCATCTTCAACGTTGTGGACAATTTTAAATTAAGTAATACGTAGGTTGAAGGTTTAAAAAAAGTGAGTGGTACCATGTGACATTAACACTTGTGTGTTGAAATTCAGTTTTCCAAATTTCAGCACTGTTAGTAATTCTCTTTCACAGAATCAGAAGAGCCTTTGTTCTTTCCTTCAGTTTTCAGTTTAAATTCTAAGAAATATTATTACAAGTATATTAGTACAAGAGATCTTACTAGGGTGTCAATGTGGGTAGCCCAATGCACAAGCAGCCACTAAAACTGTTGATTTTGGTTGTTGAGGTTCTGAAGATAACAGTATCCCTTAGATTTCTGATTTTAGTTTGAAGGGCATTCCTGTTGGAATATTGCACCATAGTGACATGGACCTTAACACTTTGCCTACCTGTGGAAACTTTTTTTTTTAAGATTTTTTTTGAGCGAGAGAGAAAGAGTGGAGAAAGAGGCAGAGGGAGAGAATCTTCAGGCAGACTCCCCGCAGAGTGCAGAGTCTGACTTAGGGGTCGATCTCACGACCCATGAGATCATGACCTGAGCCAAAACCAAGAGTTGGATGCTCAACTGACTGAACCACCCATGTGTTCCCTTACCTGTGGGATATTGATTCCTTTTCTCCAACATGCGAATAATGTGTCAACCCTCACAGCATTGTTACATAAAAAATGTCTAACCCAGCGTCTGGCAGTTAGTAAGCATTCACTAAGTAAGTCTGAGCTATTAGTAATCACGTCAAAGACACACACTGAGAAGTGGAGCAGTTCGAAGATTGTGTAGTCTCCTTTTTGCCCTTGTCAGGCTTTCCATTTCAGTGACTTAATGTGTGAAGCACAAGTGGGTTGTGGTGGGCTTTTGTTTCTTTGTTTGTTTATTACAGGCTCTCTTTTAAAAAGCTTTTGTGATAGCAAAAGAAGGCTACTTACATTTACGGACTACCTACTGACCGGCGTTTGTCACATATTAACCTGTTTAATTCTCACAACACTGCCAGCTACGCTTGAGGTTGAAGAATTGGCTCAGGTCGGAGGTCAGAATGGTGAAGGTAGGTTTCAAGCCTGGGATCTCTGATTAAGAGTCGTATGCTTTGATAAAGAAAGTAGAGACTGCTGGGTGCAGTCTTGTAAGCAGTTGGTTTGGAATTGCCCTTGACTGGTGGTAATATGACTTCTTGTATGGATTATAATTTTTAATGTTAGTAACTGTATTATTAACTTTTACTAGCTGTATTAAAACCCCTATCTTGGGGCCCCTGTGTGGCTCAGAGGGTTAAGCCTCTGCCTTCAGCTCAGGTCATGATCTCAGTCAGAGTCCTGGGATCAAGCCTCATATTGGGCTCTCTGCTCAGCTGGGAGTCGGCTTCCCCCCCCCTCTCTCTGCCTGCCTCTCTGCCTACCTGTGATCTCTCTCTCTCTCTCTCTCTCTCTCTCTCTCTGATAAATAAATAAATAAAATCTTTAAAAAAACAAAAGCAAAACCAAACCCTACCTTGGGAAATATGCAGGGCAGATGTAGTTATTAAAGAGGGGACTCTAGAGCCTCCGATTCTGGTTCTTTATTGCCCTCCCCTTCAAAAAAGTCTTTTTGAGAAGAAGATGCTTGGAAGACCATGTTGGTCAAAGGTCAGTCTTGGGCCTTGTTCTCCTTAATGAACCAGGCCAATTCTGCCAGGCCCTTCTTCATATAGGCGCCCTTTTCAAGGGAGAGAGTCTTGAGTTCCTTTGGCTTACCAAATGGATGGGGTGAGAGAGAGTGAAGAAGGACAATGAGTGAGGGAAGGGGTCAGTCCTAGAGCAAAAGGCGTGCTACCTCCATAGTTAGGTAAAAGCAAAAGAAAACTGCCCAAGAGCTAGAATTCCAGGGACAGACTGGTCAGTCCTCCCCGAACTAAAGCCTCTGCCTAGGTATTGACCTAGTTTTGGAGAAGAAGTTAGGAAGACCTTGAGAAGTGGGTAGGCTCATTGAGCTCCACCTAGATGATTACGGCTTTTTCCCAAGATGATGAACCTGCCTCTCAGGTTGGGGACAGTCTGGGTAGTCAGCTGCTGTGGATGCAAAGTAAAAATCAGTGTCCTATAACTTCCAGACTCTTCGTATACTCCTTTTTTCCCTTTGGAAAATCAAAAAAATCTGAAATGTATAAAGAAGAAGAGTTTCCTTATGTCCACCACTCAAGTTTATATTCTATTACTGTTAACATCTTACCGTATTAGCCTCTATACTTTTTTAAAAAACGGACAATAGGTTTGTTTATAAAAACTTGTTTTCAGGAAAAAAAAAACCAAACCATTTTCATTATGAAGAACTCAAACATGAAAAAAAAAAAATCACCGCAGAGGAGCCTGGGTGGCTCAGTTGATTGGGCATCTGCCTTGAGCTCAGGTCATGATCCTGGGGTCCTGGTTGAGCCCCACATCAGGCTCCCTGCTCAGTGGGAAGTCTGCTTCTCCTCTGCCCCTCTCCCTGCTTGTGCTCTTTCTCTTTCTCTCTCAAATAAATAAAATCTTTCAAATAAAATCACTCCCGATCTCTTTTGGAAACAACTCTTATTAGCATTAGGTGAACATCATTCCGGATGGATACTGTGGATATATCATACATACTGACAGAATGATTACAGCGAAAGGTAGAAACACTTTTGTTAAAAATTAGATATTATAGCTGTAACTGTAATTAAAAAATAATTTTACTTTAATAGTAGGAAAAAAAAGCTGAATTGAAACATAAGGAATTGTTGAACCTCAACTTTGTTCTCCTGTAGATTTTATTTCCTAAAAGATATCCCTAAGATTAAAATAACTTGTAAATAAGCAGTTGGACTCACTTTTTTTTTTAAAGTTAAATTTCAGTCTTAGACCCCAGGGATTGACTGCTCGCTGTAAGAGAGGGCAACAGCATCTCACCCTTTCTCCTCACCTCCCATTTTTTGTTGTTATTTTTATGTGTTTTAGTTTTGTATTAATCACACTTTTGTCCTCTTCTATTCAGTATGGTAGCCACTAACTGCGTTTGACTATTTAATTTTAAACTTAAGTTTACATAAAATTAAAAATTGAATTCTTTAGTCTTACCACATTTCAGGCCCTCAATAGCCACAGGTGGCCTGTGGATTAGTGCAGGCATTGTAGAAAGTTCTGTTGGACAGCACTGTTTCTCCAGAAAAGGTTGTTGGTGTTGTTTATTCTGAATTCTTTCATGTTAGAGAATGTCTATATTTGCCTTTATATTTGAATGTTGCCTTGGCTTATACTTTTGTTCCCTCAGAATCTTGTAACAAAACTTTCACCAGTGTCTTCTGACACTGAATACCACTGTGGAGAGATGTAGAGCAAGCCCAGTATTTCTCCCATGATAACGATGACTTTTTTGTTCTCAGATACCTGAAAGATTTCATAAATATGTCTCAGTCTGGAGTACTGTCACATCTTCTAAAAAAAATTTTTTTTCCTGGAACATATGTTTTTTTGGTCTACAAATTTAGTTCGTTTCTTCATTCCAGAGAGACTCTTAATGTTGTCTCTTATCCAATGTTGTCTCATATTCTTAATTGTCTCATCTCTTACCTGTTCCATTTCTTAAGTTACCTACTTCAGGTCCTCCTATTAAATTACTTTCACTTGCTTTCTATATTTACTACTTTTCTCTAATTGTTTTAATGTCCTTTTTGCTTTTATTTTTTAATCTGAAATGATTATCCAAATCATATCACCATGGTTGTCAATAAATTAATTTTCAGGGTTGTCAAATTCTTGTCTGTTTTGTTTTCACTTATTTATTCCATAATGATAGTTTTTTTAAAAAAGATTTTTTATTTTTGTGCATGCATGCCTGTGCTCACGAGAGAGAGAGTGAGAGAAAGCATGAGCCCACACAAGCAGAGGAGAGGGGCAGAGGGAGAAGCAGACTCCATGCTAATCAGGGAGCCAATGCGGACTAGATCCCAGGACCCTAAGATCATGACCTGAGTCGAAGGTGGATGCTTAACCAACTGAGCCCCTCAGGCACCAGGTGATACTGATTTTGATTCTTAATTTGTTTTATTTTCCCCATGTTATCTATTCCTGTTTACCCAATTATCCCCAAATTTAACAGCTTAAAACAAGAAACATTTGCTGACTCACATTTCTAGGGATCAGGAAATCAGGCATAGATTAGTTAGATGCCTCTTGCACAGGATTTCTCACAAGGCTTTAATCATTTCTCAGCTGGGGCAGCAGTCTTCTCAAGGTTTAACTGGGGAAGATCTGATTTCAAGGTGACTCATGATATTGGCAGGATGTCTCAGGTGCTCACTGGCTCTTAGCTGGAGACATCTGTTTCTCAACACATGACCCTCTCCAGAGGCTCCTCACAACAGGGCAGCTGGGTTTCCTCAGAAAGAGCAAGAGAGGGTGCCCAAGATGGAAGCCACACCTTTTTGTAACCTGTCCTCAATGTGATACCTCTATCACGTTCTGTTTGTTAGAAGCAAGTCTTTAAATTCAGCCCATATCTACTCAGGGGAAAAGGATTATAGAAGAGCATGAAAACCAGGAGATAGGCTCATTAGGGGCCATCGTAGATGCTACCTATCACACCTTCTTTGCCATTTTATTCTTTTTTATCATCTGTCTTTGGGTTCTTAAGTTAATGAATTTAGTTGCTTTCTTTTCTGAAGCAGTTAGATACTCCTGTTTCTCACATCATGTTTCCTTTTAAGTTTGGCATGTGCCTTTTGCACATTTGTTCCTTTTTTATATTGTGCTTTTCATAGAAACCCAAAGCCATGCCATTTATTTCTATCTCGGTTTTCTCTTTGTTCACACATTATATTTGCTTTGATGTAGTGTGAATGACTTTTTTTATATTATTCCCTCTATCTGATGCCAGTTTGATTTCCCTTCAAGCCAAAGTTTGAGGATTGAGTATTTTGGCCAGACCATTTTTATGCAGCTGTAAAGGATGGTCTCTGGAGGTAGTAAGAAAGTTAGTTCCACTATACCTGGGCCTTACTCTCCTCTGAGGTCTTGTTACGGGTCCTGTGCCAGAGTTCATTCCTGGTTGGGGATGGGTGGGGCAGGACGGGATCCTCTTCCATGAGGACATTCTGTTGTTAACTCTGCTTCCCAAAAGGCCATTACCCATATTTAATAGAAGTACAGAAAAGCAGTTTTGCTGGACTAAGCAAATGGGCTGAGAGAACATTTTGGGGTGATTACTCTAAAACTAAATTATGATGACAGCTGCATAATCACATAAATGTACTAAAACATACCAAATTGGCAACTAAACAGAGATAGATTTTATCATATGCAAAGTAAACCTAGATAAAGCTGCTTTACAAAAGCATATTTGTTCAGTGTGCTCTTTTTGAGAATTAGAAGTATTAAGAATAATTTTCAGGATGGTGATGACTAAGTAGTCCCAACCATCATGCTTATTAGTTAATTTAGTGGACATGTACTACCATAAATAAGTAAAACCAGAAAGATACTTTTGTAATTATTATGGAATGAGTTAGTTGGTTCTCTTTAGCTTCACTAGCAAACAACATCTAGTTGGCCAGTATTGATTGGATGATATGTAATGAAAATGCCCTACCTAAATGTTGTCAAAAATGCAAATTAGATTTTATTTACTTTCCAACTGTGAAAGAAACCAGTAGCAAAAAGGAAAAATAATTACTTTCCTAGAAATGTTCTATGATGAGCAAGGCTTTTAGTTATGTAGAGTCAAGTAAAGTCAAATCTTGATGGTTTTAAGATGACAACGATTAATATATTGTGGATAGGAATTACAAAATAATCTACATTTCTTTTAGCAGGAGCTTTATTCACTTATCTAAGATGTCTTTATTGGGGGCTTGTTACTCTGGTGATCTAAGAGATGCAAAAAGATACACGGCAAGCTTCCTGCCAGTTAGCTTTCCAGCAGATGGGTAAAGACTTCTATGTGCTTGTCACTGTTAGGTACTGTGGGACATACTAACATTAAGAGAAGACCTATATCTTATGAATTCCTTTTTATATTTCTGATCCTTTGTATAAATATTTAATGCTTGGGTGAATGAAAGAATAAGTAAGATATACTCATTATCCCTTGGGAAAGTATGTTCTAGTTAGGAGACTAAGCCAAGTGCATATGAAAAAGATAACTGATAACACAAGGCCCCTTATAGATCCCAGGTGTTCCTGTTGTCTGAGTTGTGCCTGAGAATGGTGAGGGGTGGTGGCTAGGAATGCTCGAAAAAGCTGGGGGAGTTAGTGAGAGCTAAGTGGGTCCACCTGCATCCTTGAGTAAGAACAGAGAATATACTTGGGAAGGCTACATACACAGGCTCCCGGGTAGAAATAAAGATAGTTTTTGTGGGGACCTGGGAGACAGGACTGATTCTGGTTGTAGAGGAAAGAGCTGGGACAACAGTTGGATGGAAAGAGTCGCTGCAGTTGACTTGAAAGCCCGAGGGAAGAGATGGGGTTTGTTTCATTGGGCACTAGGGAGTCAGTTGGTTCTTGAGCCAAGAACTGATTAGATTAAATTTTTATAGACTTACTCTTAAAAGTTATTGATCAACTTGTGGATAATTTGGCTGTTTTTTTGCATCTTTTCTGTGCAAGATGCTTTCATATTTAAGAAGGTTTGTATGTTTGGTTGTTGCATTTTCTTCTTTTTTCTGCCGGGGGCTGATGTATATGGATGTGAGCATCGCAGTCATAGGTGTGGATGAATCTGTTGCTAGCATGTTGATAGGAAAGGCAATCAGGTCTTATAAAATAACTCAGTGTTGTTACATCTCTCCTGTGATAATCGATCAGGCGGAGGATATAACCAGGATATAACCAGTGTCCCTGTTTACAAAATGTTAAACTCTAAGATAATTAACAGTCTTTAAATGTTGCTTAGAATCAAGTTAGTTACCCTAAACACTCAACCCTAGTGTTTCTCAGAAAGTCTAAAAATTGCCCTTGGAAAGGATTTCTCCTGTTGGAACAATGTAATGCTATAGATTTTGTATTTAAATGTACTTTGTTTCTTTTGAATAATCAAATGAAGGATACAATTAAGTGTATTGGTGTAGTTTACTTGATTTGATTTTGATTTCACTTCAGTGGGACACTTGGTGTTCTATCCAGTAAACAGAGGTTTGTATTAGAGCAGCCCCCACACCTTGTCAGCTGTGCTGTCTATCCTGTAGTGTAGACAGCTCTTCCTTCAGGCAGTAGCTCTTGGAGGGTACAGACGACAACCACCACCACCACCACCACCATCCCTGCATCTAGTCTAATCCTGCTCCGCTCTTATTGCTCTTGTTTACGGAGACATTTTTGGAACTGTAACGACTTGTTAGATTTTCTGCAGCAAAACATAATTCCCAATTTTCCGAGGCCAGCTGTAGATCAGGATTCTAAAGGCCTTAATGGAAAAGGGTGGGTATGCGTTTGTTAAGAGGCCATTTAGAGAAGTCAGTTCCGTGTAATTTTTAATACACTGCTTTGGGTAGACTTTTTTATGACTCACTGTTACAGATGTCATTAATTTATAATGGAAAATAGACAATATGACAATTATATTCAGACTCAAGAATATTTAGGCACCAGAGTGAGTGATGATTGAATAGAGACTGCTGTAAAATGCCACTGCCAGGATGCAGCCCTAAGCTGAAGGATGGGCCTGGGCCTTGTTGCCTCTGATCCTGCTCGACTGACCAGCTGCTCGCTGTACAGACAGCCTGGGCAGCAGAAAGAAACCAAGGTCTACTGGAAACCCAGGACCCTGGAGGTGTTTTCTCACCAAAGGAAATTCCATAGTGCATTTTCTTTCCTGGGCAGGCTGAGATGTGTGAGATGGGCTGTCTTGGACAATGTGGGAGATAGTTCATTTGTTTTTTCTCCATAGTCCTGTTCCACGTATTCCCCTCCTCTGAACAGCAGACATTTTAGGTGGGGGCTGGCCTGTGGCAGAAATATTTCAGGCATTTTTGTGAGGGAGGATGTTAAAATAGATTGGTGAACATTTACTGACCAAATGGAATAATATTTTTATCTCAGCTGGTTTTTAAATGTTCTGTGGGCTTTGGCGAAATCAACTTATTGTCGCTAGAAGTCCTACATGAATTTGCAAGTAGGGCCTGTCATCTGTGGACCCTGCAGTGTGTGATATGTGCCAGTAGCAGGGAGAATCTTAGGAATAAGCAAGGCTGCAGGCATGGAAGTGTAGGATACCTGGGTTACCCTCAGGTCGTGAGTGGAGTTCTGACATAGTCCTTGATATGCATTGAATTATGCACTCCACTGCCCCCTGCCCCTGCCAAAAGAGATGTGATGTACTTCTAAGCCCCGGTACCTCAGAATATAACCTCATTTGGAAATAAGGTCTGGAAAGAGGTAATGAAGTTAAAATGATGTCTTTAGGGTGGGCCCTAAGCAGTATGACTGGGGTCCTTATAAAAAGAGGAAATTTGCACACAGGTGCAGAGAGAAGACAGAGAACACCACGTACAAGTGGAGGAGTGGGGACATGGAACCTGTTCCATGCCGGGAGTGAGGCATGGAATAGATTCCCCCTCACAGCACTCAAGAAGGAACCTATCCTTGGCACCTTGATTTCAGAAATCTAGCCTCAAGAACTGTTTGACAATACATTTTTGTTGTTTTAAGCCATCCACTTTTTGGTACTTTGCTATGGCAGCCCCAGGAAATGAATAGAGTCCTAACCCCCTCGCCCTGCCCCTGCTCCCCCAAAGCCACAAAACTTGAGCGAGGCTGTCAACCTCCTGGACTCCTACTTCCTTATTTGTTAAGTAGCAGCGTTGGAGTAGATGATGTCAGGACCTTCCTGCTCTGACATTTGATGATTAATACCTCAGAAAGCAAATTAATAATTGTCATATTTCTTAATATAGCTAAAACATGCCAAGAAGAACTTTTTTTCAGTTCCCAGTTTTGTTCTGTTCATTCAGGAGTCATTTTTGGTACTTCCCTTAAGCTACAAGATGGGGCAAGGCTGTCCCTTCCAAGTTGACACATGAACCAAATGCAGGCTTGTCTAGTCCATATGTAATCCCTACCCAAGGGACATGTCACTTGAAATCATGCCGCTCTAGTCTACCGGCTGGAAGCTAGCATGTTTTGGAAGGCATTTTGTTGTTGGAAGTGGATTTTGGATGACATTTCATTAACTTTTCTTCCTTACCTCTTTCTGGTGATTTCTTTTAGACATCCACAGGCTTGTTCTGTTTTTCCCAAGGGAACCTGCCACATACAGATACAGGCCACTCAGGTATTTGCTACAGGCCTCACAGCAGCACAAGTACCTGCACACTGCCTGAGTCTCACATGTGTCCAGAGGTTCTACCTGGGGGCTTGGTCTCCTCTTGCTTGACTTGTCAACAGGTGAGAGCTGTGTCCAGTGATACAGCAAAATTAAGACGTTGTATTTAGTGCTGTCTTAGAGGAATGCAGTGAGGAGGCAGTTGCCCACCTCTCCAAGAAATGTCTTTCCTCTAAAAATCGGCAACTGAAACCTGTAAGATATGTTTGAAATAATGCTTCCTTTGGATCTTCTCTGTAGTTTTTTTAGTTTTTTTCCCTTAGTCCCTATATGATAGTGAATTTTTTTTTTCTTTTTAATGCACCTTGACCTGTTAAGGAAAGATAAGTAATGTAAAATTATTTTCCCACTCTAAAAAAATGTATTTGAATCAAGGTACGGAAAGAAAATCTTTTAAAACAAGACAGATGTAATGTTTAGTAGAACTTGCCGTCCTATCTGAGGCTCTGTCATGTTCTTTCTATTTTCTTCAGACCCCTTTTAAAACATATTCTTCCTCTATTAGGATATTCCCTGTTCTTAATCTGTTAGGATTAAAAGGCCAGGGGATCAAGTTAGGCCTGGGGAAAGAATTTCAAGAGGGAATGGGGATAGCCGTGGTGGGATACGGCTGGGTGGGCCTTAATGGTGCTTTCTCTTTTCTTTGTACTCCTTAGTGAAAGGGATAGAGAAATGATTAAGTTGAGGACAGTTTCAACTATAGTCAGCCAAATTGAAGGCAGTAATTTTATTTTTTTAATTTTTTAATTAACTATTTTTTTTTACACTTCAAGTGATTTTATTTTTCCATCTGCTTAAGAGTGTCCGTGTCAAACTTCATGATGTCAATGTCATTACCAGTAAACCTTTGAGAGCATTTCCAATCCAAAGGCAATGATTTTATTCACGTTTATTTGCAAGCCTATCTGGTTCTTCAAGAATTACCGGGCTGTCTTCTGAAAGTGTTTTAAGACATGTGGTGTTATCATGCATGAGGTCTTTCACTCTTGGTTTCCGGTCTGATTGAAATTGTCTTTACTTATTTCTACCCCACCCATTTATATTTGTAGGTCAAAGCTCACGGAAGGGCCTAAGAATGTCCTTATTAGTTTTTTTTTTTTTTTAAAGATTTTATTTATTTATTTGACATAGAGAAACACAGCTAGAGAGGGGAACACAAGCAGGGGAAGTGAGAGAGGGAGAAGCAGGCTTCCCGCTGAGCGGGGAGCCCAATGTGGGGCTTGATCCCCGGACTCCAGGATCATGACCTGAGCTGGAGGCAGACGTGTAATGACTGAGCCACCCAGACGCCCCAGGAATGTCCTTATTAGTCTTAATAGTTATTCTAAAGAGGCTCCAATGAATCACCTGTATGGATTAGAAAGAACAACACATCTTAGAAAAATGCCATCACTGTGAGAAGCCTTAGGAAAAAATTTCTACCTGAACCTAAAAATGGGTGTTTTGCAAGGACATATTTTTAATACTTAAAGTAGTGAAAGTCTTTCTTTTTTTAAAATTAAAAAAGTCTGGGGCGCCTGTGTGGCTTAGTTGGTTAGGCGACTGCCTTCAGCTCAGGTCATGATCCTGGAGTCCTGGGATCTAGCCCCGCATCAGGCTCCCTGCTTAGCGGGAAGCCTGCTTCTCCCTCTCTCAGTCCCCCTGCTTGTGTTCCCTCTCTGGCTGTGTTTCTCTCTGTCAAATAAATAAATAAAATCTTTTAAAAAAATAAAATTAAATTAAAAAAGTCTTTGTACGTCAGTTATGACTACCACTTATACCAGAAAGTATAATTAAAATCTTCCATTTCTGGCTCTGTGCCTGGTTATTTCTTCATGCTGCATCTAGGCCTCTTCACTGGCTTAAGTAGAGTAGCAGTGACAAAGGACATGGTCAGCTGATTTGTCTGTGTTGTTTTCTGATATCTTTCTTATGGTATCAAGTGTGGATTAAAAATAAATAAAACTGGTGAAGAGTCATAGTCTCATATTCTTTAGATTAAGATTCACAGTCCCATCGATTGTTCTGACATCAAATTGTAGAGACTGGCCACTTGTTCTGTGAGTTTTATCAGCTCTTTAATTCCAGAGCCTTTTCTGGAGACCTGTTTTGGCATTGTATTTCTCCCTTTGTCCTTTTTCCAAAGAATTCTGAAAGAATGGAAGGTCTTGAAACCCAACCGTAGGTGTTGCTATTAGTTAATAGAAGCTGGAAAGATTTGATGGGTCTACAGTTTAAAATTATTGACCAAATAGTGACTTAGAATTTTTTTTTCATTGTTGTTTTGTTGTTTATTTTTAAGTGTCTCTGTCACTTTTCCTTCTCCCTGTGAGTGTAGTTTCTCCTGGTGAGAGTCCAGTTCGCATTCATTATTTGATTTGAATGCTCTGATTCAGTGCCTCTCAACTTGTTTTTTGCTACAACACAGATGGCTTTCACATGCCTCACACGCTCTCAGGGGGGTATCCAGGGCTGTGCAGAATTCCAAGCAAGCTACTTGTAATTCCACCCCTTTCTTTCCCATTCAGGATAGTACAGTGAAAAGCAAGTGAAAGAATGGTTTTATCACATTGCTGTCAGTTGGCTCAACTTCTTAAAAGCAAATGGTTACAAACTTTGGCACTTGATTATTGTCTTTCTTTAGTCATTTGTAGATTTGAATGATTCTTACTAACAATTTATTTGTATCTGACATAGTAAAGCAGATAATGACATAAGAAATACTTTTGTACTCATTCTCCAATTTGAACATTTCATAACATATTGCCAAATATAGGCAGTCTCTGTCAACTTCTCTTTAAGAATGTGGAGTTAATACTTTTATGTTCTCTATTTCTCCCTCAACTTCCCTATTTTTTCATACTAGGATTTTATGCAGCTAAGATTGTTCATGTTTATCCCCTGTAATCATGTTTATGACATTCTTTGGTCTTAGTCCTTTGTATAAATGGTTTCATACAGAACCACCCCTTCTTTCCCGGTGACCGCATTGTCTCTGTTTACCGTTCATTGGCCAGAGTTACTCATGTGGAAGAATCTTTGAGAATGGCTCCTTGATACCATAGGGTTTTTGCTTTTTCCTTTTTGACATATACCTTGCTGTTGTGTGTATTCTGGACCAGCAACTTGGATGGGTCGAACTCTTACCCTTGGAGCCTTTGGACTTTGTCTCATCATTTTCTCCATTAATCAATGTAAGGAAGCATTCAAATGATCACCTTGGGGGTTCCCCCTTATGACTGGATTTTTCTGTGTGCCTGAGTTCTAGAACCTAAGCAACTTTTAAGCAATTACACTATATCAGTCTTCCCCCAAACATGATGGATCTTTTAGATCTGAAGATATATTTCTTAATTTCAGAGGTGGTTTATTCTATTACATCTTTAAACATTTGTGTTAGGTAATAGTTTGATACATACAGAAGAACATCTGTAATGTATTTGTAAAACTACATTATTTGAACAAAAATTCATGAACTCATTGCCTAGCATTATAGTTCGTACAGTGCCAATATCATTGGGTTAAAAACATCACAGACACATTGGAATCTCCTTGTGTACCTCTCCTCAACCTGTAATTTTTTAGCCTGCCCAGAAATAATAATTGGCATTTATTATTTCTTTGTATGTTCTCATGGCTTTTCTACAAGCGAACATGTCAATAAACAACACATAATATTGATTTGTATGTTTTCAGATTTCATATGAATGATATGCTTGGCATAGTATCCTGCAGTTTGCTTTTACCATCATTCTTAGGTCAATGATACAACCGCATTGGGACATGTAGTTCTAGTGAGGGATCTGCTTTGTAGTTTTGTTTTCTCTTTCATGTCTATGCCATTTATTATCTCATTTTTCTGTTGAATGTTTCAGTTTTTTCAATGTTGTGCTATTCCCAGTAGTTTGTGATGCACATGCTTGTGTATTTGAGGGTGTGGAGAGTTGTACGCAGGTGCTGATTGCTCTAAGAGATGTGCCCAGGATGGAATTGTTGGACCGCAGGGAGCTGCTCATTTTTCACCAGACATTGCAAAGTGCTCTCTACACTGAGGTGCCAGTTTTCCCTACCAGCCGCAATGTTTGAGAATTTCCTCTTCCTCATATCCTTAAGAATTCCTGGTATTGCCAGAAATTTTACTTTTACTGTCTTATGGGTATGAAATGATACCTTACCGTTGATTTTTATTTCCTCTACACATAGTTCATACCCTTTACTTGTTGTTTTGCAGGATTATTTTTATTTATCTTTTGATATAATCTTTATCCTATATACTGTTCTTTTGTCATTTGTATGTATTGCTGATACTGATCTGTGACTTGTCTTATTTACTTTGTCTCTGGTTTCTTCTGTGCAGCCCAAGTTTTAAATTCCAATATAGTTAGATTTATCAGTTTTTATGGTTTGTGTTTTTTAGGTCTGGTTTAAAATATCCATTTTCAACCCAAATGTGTCATATACAATAATTTTAGATTTGGGTTTTCATATTTAGGTCTTTAGTCTACCTGGTATTTGGTGTATGACATTAGGTAGGTATCTACTTTTATTTAATTCCAGATGGTAGGCCGATTGTTCAGAACAACTTACTCTTTCCCCATTGATCTGCAATGCTCTTCTGTCATATTATGATTCTAGATATCCATCGATGAATTTTTGTATTATTACCTTTGTCTCTTAATATGCCAATGCCAGCTTTTTAAAAATTGAGATATAAGTGACATTTAACATTATATTACTTTCAGATGTGCATGATTTGATATATGTATTTATTGCAAAAAGCTCATCATAAGAAGTCTAGTTAATATCTATCATCACACATAGTTACCAGATTTTTTCCTGATGATAACTTAAAAAATTTTCAAATTACATATTTATTTCAGAGAGAGAGGGGGTGTAAGTATGAGTGGTAGGGAGAGGAAGAGGGAAAAGCAGATTCGCCACTGAGCAGAGAGCGTGAGGGTGGGAGCGTGAGGGTGGGGCTCAATCTCAGGACCTGGGATCATGACCTGAACTGAAGGCAGTTCAGGCTGAGCCACCCAGGTGCCCCTAACTTTTTTTTTTTTTTTAAGATTTCTTTATTTATTAGAAGGAGTGTGCACGTGCATTCATGGGGGAGGAGCAGAGAGAGAGAGAGAGAGAGAGAGAGAGAAAAGAGAAGAGAAGAGAGAGAGAAAGGGAGAAACTGAAGCAGAGTCCATGCTCAGTGTGGGAGCCCCTGTGGGACTTGATCCCATGATCCTGAGATCATGACCTGAGCTGAAACCAAGAGTTGGACACTTAACTGACTTTGCCACCCAGGCACCCCTTTGGATGAGAACTTTTAAGATGTACTCTCAGCAACTTTCAAATGTACAAAACCAGTATTATTAATGAGAATCACCATTGTACATTATATCCCTAAAACTTATAACTGGAAGTTTATATGTTTGATCACCTTTAATAGCAACTGTTTTGATTACTAGAACTTCATAAGTATTCTACCTGCATTGGGCTCTATGCTGGGTATGGAACCTACTAAAAAAAATCCATAAGAAAATGGTACTGTATTTAAGATTATATCAGTCTTTTGTCCAATATTATTTATTTGTGCTAGGGGTTTTCCTGCTTAATTTGGTTTTGTTAATATTTGCCTTTTTTTTTCATTTTCTGTTTAATTTCTACTTTCTTTATTCTTCTCACTTTTCCCTCTTCTTCTGTCTCTTCTTTCCTTTAGTTTGCTTTGTCTTAAATTGAAATTATTTTGGTTCTTTCTTGTGTTTTAGAAAATACAC
This sequence comes from Spilogale gracilis, assembly GCA_004023965.1. NCBI lineage: Eukaryota > Metazoa > Chordata > Mammalia > Carnivora > Mephitidae > Spilogale > Spilogale gracilis. The sequence goes on from PITA01005958.1 coordinate 97,026, forward strand.
AGAAGGCTCTAAAATTACATCTATGTATCACTTTAACTGCATGGTATTTTTTTTTGATATATAATACTTTAATCATTGTTAATTTCTAAATATATTGTGATTTTAAAAATTGTTTTTTATTTAGGATTGCATCTTAAGTTTTTCAAACAGGTTTGTTTTTTGTTTTTTTTTTTAAAGATTTTATTTATTTGACGGAGAGAAACACAGCCAGAGAGGGAACACAAGCAGGGGGAGTGAGAGAGAGAGAAGCAGGCTTCCCGTCGAGCAGGCAGCCCGATGTGGGGCTTGATCCCGGGTCTCCAGAGCTGAAGGCAGTCGCCTAACCAACTGAGCCACCCAGGCGCCCCACTAACAGTTTTAAAGAGCATTTATATTGTGATTTTTTAATTTAACTGCCTACATTACGATTAAGAGGATGTGGTCTGTATGATCGCAATTATTGTATATTTGTTGAGGTTTCCTTTCTGATGTGGTACGTAGTCTGTTTTTGTAAATGTTCCATGTATAGTTGATGAAAATTAGCATTTGGCATTTATTAAACTCAGGGTTCTACTTAAATATCAGGTCAAACGTATAAATTTTATTGTTCAAGTGTTCTGCCTGATTTCTAAGCTTCTGATAGTATGTCTCACTGTGGTTATAGAATGGTCATTTTCTCCTTATAATTTTGTTAGTTTTTGCTTCCATATATCTTGAAGTTGTGTTGCTGGGTACAAATAAATTCATAATTGTTCCATTACCCTCTGGTATTTCTCTATTTTTATGATCAGGTGTTCTCCTTGAGTGATATTAATGCTTTTTCTCTCTGATAATATTTTGTTCAATATTGATATTTCTTCAGTTTTTCTTTTGGTTCAAATTTGCAAGGTACTTGCTTTTCCACCTTTCTTTGCCTTTTCTCCTTTTCAAGCAACAGATAGCTGTTATTTGTTTGCTTCATTATTTACCTGGCATAATAATAAGACCTCTTCTTTGGGTACATTTATTGCAAATATTAATATGTTTGGACTTATTATTTAGACTTATTTCAACAACAGTATCTTTTTGCTTTTTATTTATTTATTTATTTATAAAAGATTTTATTATTATAAAGAGAGGGAGAGCACTGGTGAGCATGAGCCAGGGGGAGGGGTGGGGAAGGGCAGAGGCAGAGGGAGAAGCAGGCTCCTGGGTGAGCAGAAAGAGGGGCAGGCTCTATCCCAAGACCCCAGGGGTCATGACTTGAGCTGAAGGTAGACTCTTAACCAGCTGAGGCTTTACTTTCTTTATATTTTCCCCTTTCCTGCTTTCTGCCAGATTAATTAAAACTTTTGTTTCCTTCCCTTTTGAAGTTCCTCTTCTGTTTTGGAATTATGTATATAATTCTATTCTTATGGAGTTTATTCTTAATTCTTCTTACTATATAGTTAAAATGATATTCAACTACAAGTTGCAGTAGAAATAGGCATTATTTTTCTGACACAGCACAAAATCTGGAGGTAGGCTTGCCATCAGGGACTGTGGCTCCTCCCAGCTTTCTGCTCTGTCACTTTGAAGTCTTGGCTTCTCCTCATTCTTGCTGCTTCACTGCTGTAGGCTGGTGGCTGATTTTCCAGGCGTCACATCCATCCATCAGGCAGCAAGAAATTGGGAAAGGGCAAGTGCATGAAGAAAGATGCATCTACCAAGGAGTACCCCCGCCCACCGTTTTTTTGTTGTTGTTGTTTTGTTGTTTTGTTGTTTGGTCAGATAAACAAAGGCTTTTCCGAGAGCTCCAACCAAGAGACTTCCATTTTGTTGGTCTAAGTTGTGCCCTGTAGCCTTCCACTGCCAGAAAGAGGCAGGGCCGAAATTGAGACTCGGCTTTAAGGTGGGGCCATTAGCAGTGTCCCATACATACTTTAATCTAAAATTTTCTGATAAACTCTTAAGTCTGTTGTAAGACTTTATTATATAGCTTTTAAGCATTACAGCTTTCTTTTACTTTCTGATATTTTATGGTTTTACTACAGTGTGTTAGGGTGTGGACTTACCAGTTTGCTTTGCACTCAAAGGTCTTTTCATCTGTGGAATCATTTCTTCAATTTTGGAACATTCTCCAGTATACTCTCTTCAGATAGTATTTTTCCACAATTCCCTCCTCTTTTCTTTCCTGGAACCCTTATTCCAGCTGTGTACTTCATCTTCTGTGACAGATGTGTTCTGTCATATGTATGTATTTCTCTCTTTCTCTTTCTCTCTCCTGTGTTCTGGGGAAATTCCCCAGCATTATCTGCCAACTTACTGAATTTTTTTTTTCTTTTGTCATCTCACTTCAGTCTAGACTTGATGCTGTCTAAAAATATTTCAGAATATTTTCCAAGATTTCTAATTTGTTCTTTTGGTATTTTTCATAATAGTTTCTCTTTTTGTCCCTTCCTGTGTTTTTGATTTCTTAATATTTTAAGTGAGAATTGTGCTTTTAATTTTTAGTTTCTCTTTAAACTTCTCAAACATACTATGTCTAAGTCTACTAGACTTTTCCAGAAACTAGTTTTTCTTATTGACTTTGTTGTTCACCTTTCTTAACATTAGAATTCTTCATATATTTTGGAATTTGGATTTGTCAGCTCGTTTCGAGTAGGTGGTGGGTGTGGCCGCTGCTGCTTTTTGGTTGTTTGATTTTCCTCCATTGCCCTCTATGAAATCTTTAACCTCAGTTCTTAGGTTTTCTTAAAGGCTCCTGGGAGCTTGCTCTCTTTTCTCATGGCTCCTCCAGAATGGGATCTAGAGCCAAATCACAGAATATGTTTAATAAGTTCCAAAGCTCACATTGTTCATGTTTTACAATCTTTTAGATTAGGATACACAACATGTACACACACATGCATTTATAGATACAATTGAAAGTATCAAAACAATTTTTAGCTTTTATCATGTTTTAGAATTGTTTCTTCTTTTTAACATGTAGTAGTATGCTTTGCTTTGTTCAGTTCTGGAGTGTTGACTATACTCAATTAAACAAAATACTGGTTGTGAACCCATAAGCTGATTTCAGGACCCACTAATGGGTTTTGTTTGGAGAACAGTTTCTACTGTATATGTGATAATTTCTGTGAAAGTTAACTATTGTGCTTTATCTCCCCACTTGCATTACTGGCACAGGCAGTATTGAAGCATATTAAAACTATTGCCTACAGACAAGAGAAACTTCCTGGGGACCCTGAAAATGCTAGAAGTTGTTATTAAACATGAGAACAAAGTAATTATTTACCCCTTTTCAGAGAGTGTGGCATAAAGCATATTTGCTCTGAAGTAAAAGCTACTAAAAAGAACTTTAAAAATACCTTTAAAAATTAAAATGATAAAAGATACTTAAGTGCTTCCATCATAAACTATAACGTGGGCTTAACTGGACTAGTAAAAGGGTAAATATAGCTATAGCTGTGATGATTGTTGTGAAAGGTACAAACAAACTCCATAACCGAATGCAAAGGAAGGTCAATGAAAAAGGAGTATCTGTGGTTAAAATGTGGCTATTGCACAATTCTGAGACGATTAATTTAAGAAACGCATACCACTTTGTCAAGAGAGCAGATTATTTAAAAGTCACGGCCCTTTATTACTGTCTGAGCTCTGGGGATAGAAGGAGAGAGGGCCTTGCATTTTTGATGTTCTGTGTCAGGATTCTGCATTCAATTTTTTTCATGTGTGGCAAAAGGGACTTTTCTAAAGGTCTACCATGACATCCTTTGCCCTCTCCATGCCCCAGGTACTCCTTTTGGGATTCTGTCTTGTAGCCAACTTTATTTTCTGGGGCAATGTTCTTGGTAGAGGTGCTTCCCAACTCGGGCATCAGATGCAGACTGTATGATGGAAGCACAGGTCAAGGTGAGTTCCGTGGTGGGACAGAGCACCGCAGTGCTCTAGAACCAGTCTGTCTTTTCCTGAGTTCATCTGGCCTGGGCTTCTGTCTCCACTGGCCTGCTGATGTTTGGTGAGGTCAGCTGGTTATTTTGTTTACATGAATAATACCTAAAAGTAAATCATGAAGTTCTCCATTGAAGTTCGGGTGTGGCCGTATGCACCTGCCTCGATGGTGACTGAAGTCGGTGAAACTCTTACAATCACTGTGGAAGTAGAAACAGTAGCGGCGGTGGCAGTGGTAATGGTGATGATGGCGGCCAGCATGTATATGTATGAACCCTTTCATAGACATCCGTCAATGAACTAATAAGCATTTTATATGGAGTATCCCATGTAATAGCCACAACCACAGCTGTCTTGTGACCTTTTACCTTTTCTTCAGATGAGAAATTGGGTGTGATGGTTAATTTTATGTGTCAACCTGACTAGGTCCTACTGCCCTGTTTCTGGTCAAACTCCAGTCTAGATGTTGCTGTGTCAGTATCTTTTAGATGAGATTAATATTTAAGTCAGTAGACATTGAGCAGAGCAGATTACCCTCCATAATGAGGGTGGGCCTCATCCAGTCAGTTGAAGGCCTTAAGAGAAAGCATTGAGGTCCTCCAGAGGAAGGAAGAATTCTGCCTTCAGATTGTCATCTGGACTCAGGCTTCCCACTTCACCTCAACCCTGGGTAACTAGACTGCTAGCGTGCCCAGTATATTTTGGACTTGTCCACCTCCACAATTGTGTGAGCCAGTTTCTTTAAAACAAATTCTCTCAGTACACATATACATCCTGTTGTGTTTCTCCACAAAATCCTGACTAGTACACCGAGATAGCACCCATCCCATCTTAAGTTGTTTAATTCCAGAACCTATGCTCGTAACCAGTATAGAAGAATTTCCACCATATACTGATGATTCAGTTTAAATCTGAATTTTATTTGTTCTCCCCTGACCCCAGGTCTGTCTCAAAAAAGATGATAGTAAGTGGAAGGAACTCGAGCTGAAAAGAAAGAGCTGTCTTCCTCATAACTTGAGTCCACCTTCACTGAAGAGTTGCAGGTTGACTTGTTTGCATGGCCAAAGAGCTGGTAGAGAGAGACAAAGTATTCGTGTATCACAACAGAATATCCGTCCTTTAGGACTGTAACTGCTCATAAGTACTTCTCTGTCCACAGAAGTCTCCTGTTTTACCTCCTCTCCACAGTTCCCACTCCACTTGGTTCTTGAGGCTGTAAGGCAAAGGTCCGCACCTGTCAAAGAGCTCAAGACTTTCGTATGGCCACAAAGAGATGGTGGCCATGCCAAATGGCAGATTATGCTTGCTTCTACGTACCCAGGTAAACAGACTTAAAAAGGTCTGATGTTTAAATGAGAATTATTGTCACCATCAGGAAAAGCTTATGTTCTAACGTATTAATTTCTTTTCATTTTCCTCTGAGACACAGATAACTTATTTAACAATTTAATAATTTAGCAACGTAATAATTTAGTAATCATTTTAAAAAATGTACTTCTACCTTTCATTGTTTTGACTGCCTATATAAAGATGTAGGTACAGTGTATCAGAATTCTGATGATTAAGGTACATGTGATCATTGATTTGCGTGTAGTTTCACTAAGCAAAGAATGGCCACATTTTTCACTGGGTGGTGCTGAGAGAGCAGTTAATAATTTTTACTTTGGGATACTTACTCAGAAGGGCAGTTCACTGACTGTACCACATTGGCCAGAATTTGTAATCCTCAGCGCTAGCAAAGGTGTGGCTGTTGTTGTGTGAGCCTCCTCCCTGGTCTCCCCTTGACTGTGCCCTCGGCCTCCGTGTAGCAGCCAGAGTGATGGCGTTAAACGCTTGTCAGATCATGTCACTCCCACAGAGTCAGAGCCCCTGTCCTCCGAGCCAAGTGAGATCTGACTGTTGTCTGTGTGCATGCTTGTCCCCATGTCCACTTGGTTTCAGCCTCACAGGCCTTCTTTTTATCCCTGGATTGCTCCAGCCCACATCTCATGACCATTGCTTTTGCTCCTCCTAGAATGCTGCCTAGAAGGCCCCGCACCCAGATAGCTGCAGAGCATATTCCCTGTCCTTGACCTTCTCTTTTTGGGGCCTCCATCTACTCCATTTAATCTAGTGACTACCCCTGTTCCCAGCATTTCCTGTCCTTTCCTCTGCTTTATCCTTCTCTACTATTTAAAGCCTTGTCTGATATTTTATCTTCACCCACCCCTTTGTCTGTCTCCATTACAATGAAAACTCAGGCAGGGATTTTTACCTGATTTATTCACTGCTATATCCTTAATGCCCCTAATAATGCCTGGTATATAGTAGGTGCTCAGTAGATATTTGGTGAATTTGCCAGTGTGTACAGTTGCTACTCAAAATGTGCATCCAGCTCTTTAGACTTGATTGCCTGTACCACCTTTCCTGCTGCTTAACCTTGGTGTCGGTGACTGTGACCTGGTTCTCTTTCTAGTTACAGTGTCCTGGGCTGCCTTAAATATATGCTTCTCCAGTGCTGTTATGGCTGTGGGCCACCACCATGATGGCCTCTTCTGCTGTCTGTTCCCCGTCTTTCTTACTAGCAGGGTTCTCTCTGGCTGTGAATGGGACCCTTCTGTGTGCCAAGGTTTAGGCAGGGCCCTAGGATGTATATGTTGTAGTCGTCTTGGGAGCTCCTAGGTCTCCAGACCTGTTCTTCTCTAGAGCTTCCCAGGGTCTGAGTCTCCCTAACAGCTGGCAGGTGGCTGATGCGCAGATTTTAAAGATTTTAAAATATATATATATTTTTTCAAATTTTTTATTTATTTGAGAGAGAGAGAGAGATTGAAAGCATGCTTTTGTGGGGAGAAGCAGAGGAGAGGGACAAACAGACCCTGTGCTGTGTGTGGAACCTGATGCGGGGTCCAATCCTGTGACCCCAAGATCATGACCTGAGCTGAAATCGAGAGTCGGATGCTCAACCTAGGTGCACCTAATAGGCAGATTTTAACTATGGAGTCCCACATTGCCAGGTGCTGAGCTGCTCCCCAGAGAAGTAGCCGCATATGCTCTTTTCTGTAAAACTGCTGTTGAGGCCAGCCTGCTGCCTCCTGACACAGGAGATCTGCTGTGTGGTACCCTCTGCTGTCACCAGCAGCTTTGCTTTCATTTGCAGGACAACGCCATTCCCAAATGTCCTGGCTTTGTGTCAGAGAGAAACTGCCCTTTATTGTAGTTTCCTGGGGCTGCTGTAACCAAGTACCATAAATTTGGTGACTTAAAAACAACAGTTTATTGTCTTATGGTCCTGGAGGCTGGAAATCTAAAATCAGGGTGTCAGCAGGGCCACGCTTTCTCTCTCAAGGCTCTGGGGGAGGATCCTTCCTTAGCTCTCCTAGTTTCTAGTGTTTGCTGACAATTCTTGGCTTTCCTTGGCTTGTAGACGCATCATTCTAATCCTTGTCTCCACCTTCACACAACCCTTTTCTCTCTCTGTGTCTCTTTTTCCTCTTCTTACAAGGACAGTGGTCATATTGGAGGAAAGGTCCACCTTACTAACCTCATCTTCACTTGATTACATCTGCAAAGACCTGATTTCCAGATAAGATCACATTCACAGGTACTGGGAATTAGGATTTCAACATATCTTTTGGTGGGGACTCTGGTTCTGGAAGAAGGAGCAGCAACCAGGAAGAAAACCTAGAAATTTTGTGTGTGGAGAGGTGAGTAAATATTCTATAAATGTGTTTGCCTTTACTGTTGGCTTATCCTAGGACTGGGATCTTTCATCTTCAGACTCTGGAGTTAAGTATGTGCACCTTCTTTATTCTTTGGGTTCCAGGAGCCCTGGGAGAATGGACATATTAACTTCAAATGGAGAATTCCTTGAAATGACAGGAAGAACTCCTTCCTGGTCCCTTGTAGGAGTTGCTGGGCCTCTAGTGAGATAGATCCGGAAAGCTGCAGCAGAACAGTGGACATGGTGGAGAGATGGCTAGAGCCTTTTGAATGTAAAGAGTCCCTTCTTTTTTTTTTTTTTTTTTTTTTTTTTT